>RYFJ01002603.1:0-41844 GCA_003991445.1 Oryza meyeriana var. granulata
TTCAATGACTTCCCACCGAAGTTTTAGGCACGATATTTGTCTTGATCAGGGTCGTCTTCGGAGTAGTGCTTCCAATTCGTTCCGCGAACGTAGCTCATGGGCATGAGATTAACCGCGGCTCTCCATCACACCAACTTTGTCATGCGCTCCCTCCCATTTACGTATCCTTGATGTATAAGCTTAAATAAAGTGCCGATGCTCTGACTTCTCAGGTTTATCCAAATATAGATTGATCAGATTGCAGCGTTAGTTGAGCGCCGAAAACCTCCTCATCTCCTTCTTCATCTGATGAAAGCGCTTTATATCCGAGGCAAAAAGAACACCGATATTTCGGTGCTGATACGTCTCATCGTCCTTGCTTCTTCTTCACTTGCCAATTGCCTAGTCCTTGTTTGGGACGATGATCAGCCTCCTCCTGATCCTGGTATTGCTCCTTTTTGTTCAGACAGGTGTCGTAGCCGTTGTGCCTTCTCTTTCTGATTCTTCGGTGAATATGGTGCGCTAGAACCACTGAGGATTCTTGGACTAGTTGTTTCCATGCGCTTCCTCTTCCTCTCTCTTCAAAGAACTCTTCATGGATCGGGCCCAATCGGCTATGAACCGACGTTCTTTTCCCAGGCGACCGAATCCGGTGCGAACACTCTGCTGGCGATCACGCCGATTCCCTGTACGCTGCAACTCGGTGGGCAATTTTCAGCTGATGGCAATCTCATCCTTGACCCAGAGAACAAAAAAAAAAAAAAAAAAAAACGGGCAGTTCCAATGCGGATTATATTTGTTATCCGGTCCATCCCCCTGTTCATCGTACCTTGAGTAATTTCTCTATCATACTGATGAATAATCTTCGATTTATCTCTGACGTTTTCCGCTTCACCGGCTTGAGTTCTGGCCCTGATTGTATTGTCGATTGAGGAGCTCCATCATAGCACCATGTTTAGGGGGGTAAAAATCGGGTGCCCATCGGCCAGATCTCCATAGATACATTGGCGCTTGGATTTTTGTGGGGCTCATCTTCAAACTTGATTCGTCTTGGCTCGATCTGCCTACGCTACGAGGCCAGGCGACTGAATTTGTGTGTACCTGCGTCTGGGAACGAGGTAACCTTTCTCCTAATTGGTGTTCACCATCGTCAATATCTTTAGTAAGCTTCTCTCTAAAATACATATAACACACTTTGGCGGATGTACGGTGATATCGCGTTGTCGCCGTTGTGGGAAGCAATGCATCTATAGTTACCGGCTTCTTATTGAGCTTTAGTTCTTCGGTTTCTTGGTGATGGATGGATATTTCATCGGTGATTTGGAGCGGTGCTTAATTCAAATAGTATTTTTCACGATGCAAACAACGACAGAATCAGTTTAAGATGTCTGGCTTTGATTTGTGAGTGTCAATTGATGAGCGCATACTACTCACGTCGAAATCATGGGGTATCGTTCGCTTGGATTTGGACTCTGATATGAGCTTTGACCATGGCATGATACCTCGACTTGAGGACTTCTGTTCCTGGCGGTCCACTCCGCCAACATTCCAATTTATTGGTCAGCATCAGATTCTCGCTACACATCTGAGTCCGTTTGAAGGTAGACCATGGAACCTGAGCAACTTCTCCTCTGGTCTTGTCTTTTTTCGCCTCTTGAAACCGGGCTTTCCATGAGCCGATACCCTTATTGTACCAGGTGCGACAAAGATGTCTGAACTCTTGGGATACGAAAACCTCTCTCTGATTGGCGCCAAGAGTCTTGAAAGCTAGATCAGCCCAGATGGTCATCGCTCAGTGTTTAAACTATAACTACCGTGCTTCTGATATCCGAAACCATCGCTGAATGTATGTCGGCACTGTTTCATCTGGTCGCTGCTTAACCCTCTCAAATCTGACAGTCTCAGCTCGTGAAGATCAGCGAGAGAAGATATTTTGTGAAACTGTTTCTCCAGATCGGCCCACCCCGAACAGAATGTTCGGCGGTAACGAGGAGAAATGTAAAGCCGATCCAGATAGTGACGGGGCTAGGGAAAAACCTAACTTTAGCCTTAGTGTCTCTTCAATGCCGACAGATGCCTCTCCCTGCACTGTGCAGAAAATCGGCTGATATGTGTCTACTTGTAGATGGGAGTGTGTCCTGCCCCGAAAACTTAGAAAAATCCGGGACCCTGTATCGGTGTGGCAACGGAACCCTGTCAAACCACTTCAGGGGGATATGGGTGCGATAATGAACGCCTTGTTCCTTGGGCTTGACCCGAACTGCTATCCCTGTACTATTTCCTCAAACCGTGGACAAATCTTCCTCTCCTTTTGGCATTCTCCTGTTGATACTTGCTTGATGGTTTTACTGTTGATCTCGGCAGGTGCGGTGGCAAACTGCCGATTCTGTTGGGAGATAATGGCTGTTCTTACAAATATTTTGATTTACATCGTTTGTGTGTTACACAAAACTCTGATAGTGCCTGGCTCGCTCCTCCGTCCGGATAGTTTCTGTGTGGATTTATAGATTGTGCTGATAATTTTACCTCTTCTTTATTTTGTGTGTATGAGTCTTAAGGATCAGGAGTATTGCCCCCATAATAACAGATCGGGTGATAATCCAGGAGGGATATTGTTGCCGATGATGAGAGATCACCAGCCTGGTTTTTTATGCGCGAACAAGTGTTCTGGTATATCCTTAGCTAATGTTGTAATTAAACTGGCCTGGCTCTAATCTCGGTGGGAGAGGAGTTTATTTTGGAAGAGAAAGTCACAGGACCTCGAGTCGGCTCTTGGGAAATGCATCGATCCATCAACAGTCTTCTTGATAAGGTTATGCAATGTATTTACGTAAGATCCCTGATGATTGATGAGTGCGTGGTGCACAGCCCTTGTGTTGACCATGGTTTTAGGTATTGTAAGAGGCTTGATTGGATGGATCCTCAGGTTCGTGCTTTTTGAGAGAGGGCTTTGCGATTTCTCCTTTACCAGTAGGTTTTATGGAAGCTGAGGACTTTCTGAATTTGGCCCGTGTCTTGTCATACCCGATATAGGTGATAAACACAGCTTCTGGAAATTTGCCATGGTCTGTTCAACTAGAGGCCGTGCTCGTTTTTTTCTTCAGTTTAGATCTTCCATGGTGACGGGAATTACGTTGTCCGTCTTGATTTCTTTTCCAGCTATGTTGAAATCTTGATTGAAACAATTTGTTTGTTGGAATTCTGGCTTAAAAAACTTCGTGTCCCACCGGGGCGTGCCAAAAGCGTGTTGACGCCGAAAATCGCCGGGTCTTGGTTCGGCGTTCTGGGTTGACACGCGAAGGCCTGGGAGAATTGCTTCACTCCAGTGCAGGTCCTAAAGTTTGAGGTTCGTAGGCGTGCCAGTCAATTTGACCCTGTAATTGACAAGGAGGAAATATTTAGATCAATGAGCCAATCGGCTGGAAGCCGATCTAGACTCGTTTCATCAGCCGTAATGGCCGATGCACACTGTAGCACTTACAACATCGGCTCCGGTCCGATGACGGCAAGAACAAATAATATTAATAATAAATAAATATCAATGCTTGCCGATCATCGAAGGAATATTCAAAAAAGGCTATAAGCTAGATAAAATAAGCAAGTATAATACATAACGTGAATCAAATAGATCCTAGCTGATCATGATTTAATGTTACTGGTGTTGTTTATGAGAGGTATGCCAGCACCCGGGCCCTTGCTACCCGAGATCTACGTCCGCTACCCGGGCCCATATACGGTTTCCTTACCTGGGGTCGTGCCCCGGGTCCTTACCTGGGGTCGTGCCCGGGAACCTGCTTGTACTTGTGTTTGGACCGGCAGAAATGAAAACCCATCGGCTATCCCTTAACCGATTGTAACAATAGCCAGGCAGGAACAAATAATAAAGTATGCAATAACGTAAATGATAAATAATTGATAAGCTAGCCGACTGCTTAATAAAGCGAACACAGGATAAGACAATGAATAAATGTAATCGGCTTTAACAGGTAACTTATCGGCTAAGCACTCCGATAACACCATCGCACAACATCCTCGGCTTATTAAGAGTAAAGCTATTATCGTCAGTCTAGTAGATCGGACCTAACCGTTGCAGCATCAGACCAGACAACAATAGCAATGCGCTCAATGAAGTCGATAGATATAATGCATCGTGATGAAAATAACTTACCGGCTATACACTCCGATAAAGCGCCTGCACACATTCTGTACGCCTTCGGCTTCAGCGGGATCGACTTATCACTAGCAGTTCAGTAGGTTCGGACCTAACCGATGCAGCATACGAAACTGCATGATAAAATCGTCTCCAGTAAGTCGATGACCCACATACAATCTGTGCACGACGTGATGTGATTTTACACTAATCAATCTATGAGATCAAACTGAACTGATGCAGCCATAGATATAAGTAAACTATATCGTGGTAAGCCGACTACCATATCCGATCTAGAAGTATCGGACCTAACGCGAGGAAGTCCTAGCGATTGGTAGTCGGTGTGACGAGACTTAACCTTCTCGCAGGAGTTCGGACTAACCGATGCAGCCCGGCTCGAGAAGGGCAAGATCCCGTCGAAGGGGTTGGCGATGCGCCGCGAATTTGTATTGATCGTTTTGTGATGATTACTAAGGTCGCCGGGCATACGTATATACTACCCAGCGAGTTACATGAGTCCTTTATAGGACTACGATATATATGATCTCCTATCTATAACAGAAAGCGCTAACGAGACCTGACCGGACACGAGGTCAGGTTTCCTAAAAAGAGATAAACCCTTTCCTAATAACTATAGTAATTTAACCTGCCACGGGCGCGGTCTTCACGGCTCTTTCTCAGACTCGGTCTGCTTCTTGGGTCAATTTCCATTATCCGACTGCAACCGTCCTCTTTGACCGAATACGATATAAGGTCCTTACCAAAATTTTTGGCGTTATAACACAAAACTGTCACAGCCAAATCTAAATTAAGGTAATTAGTGTTAAGCCCTAGCTAATCCTTTGCCTTGTGCTAGTTGTTACTTTCAAGTTCTGTATATCTAATAATCCTAGAAAAATTCTAAAACATGTCAGGTGATGTGAGTAAGCCCCTGTAAAAATTTCATAATTTTATCACTTCATAAAAAGCTTCAAAAAAATCCTCAAATCAGCAAAGCTAAGAAAGGCTAGCTGAAATAAATTGGTTCACTTCTGAATTCACCAGAGTGAAAATGAAGACTAATTAGACAGAGCCCTTTTTGCCAAAGTGTGTACCACATGAACCCTATCATCCCAGGAATTTTGGATTAATTTATTCTCCAAAGAAAAAACATAAAATGATAAGATCAAGGCACTGGAGAAACAAGGTGAAGCTGCAGAAAAACTGGGTCTGTGTGCCTACTTTGCAATTTCACCAAAGGCAAACAGAAACTTCTAACTCACGAAAATTTGGTCAGCATGTTAAATACATCTTCCTCTACCTCCATTATTTTTCCCATAATTTATGCTCCTCATTTACTTTAGTGAAACAGTAATTTAGAGAAACTGCATGTTGGACAGCTCACAAAATAGTCTCTAGAGGTTTCTCTCTCTCAAGACACTGACCAGTGGACCCACAAGACCTGGCCCACTTGTCAGCCCCATAGCAGCATGTGACAGTGTGTTTCACCAGGAAATTCACCATACTTCCTCCACTCCTCCTAGACATCATACTTGGACCCACAAGCCATAGAGTAAATCTAGCTAAATATGAGTAGAACATTGTTTGCCTGACATGTGGGACCCACCAGAGGCACTGTGGAGATGGAGCAACTCAGCATTGCATGAGCCAACGTGTCACTGCCTCCTTCTTCCTTCCTTCTCAGTTTAACAGAGCCCTGGACAGCTTAGCTTGGAGAGCATTCGACCACTTCATCTCTAATCTCGCCATCAGAACCTCCTCCTCATCCTCTCCACGTTCCCACGAGAAAACCCACGGAACTCCCAAGAATCACCGTCGGCAACTTCATCTTCCCCGGCGCCGTCAGTGTTCGACAGAAACCCAGATAGCTCCGGTGAGCTCCATCCCTTCTAAGCCTCGGGAACATGATCTCCATCTTCTGATCGTTCCATTTTGTCTTTGGTCGCCCTAGGAATTGCCGGCCGAAGCCTCCGTCGTCCTCACCTTTGGTCCAGTGAGCGCCGCCGCGACATCGTCGTTGTTCCGGCGAGCTCAGGTGATCCCAGCCCGAGCCACCGCGCCTCCAGCATCGCCTTGTCTCCAGAAGACCACCAACCGAAAGAATAGAGCTGTGGTATCCCGAAGCTCGAGGTCGACACTTTCTTGCCCAACTCCAGTCATCGCTCCGCCATTGCCATTCCCGTTGATCGGGTGAGCCATCCGTCGATTCCTTGCACTGAGACTATCTTTAAGAGATCCCTAACCTGGTGGACACCTGACCTCGGCCGCAGATCGAGCGAAGAGAGACGCCGCCGTGGAACCCGAAGCTTCCGCCGCCGCCGGGCCAAGTTCGCCGTCGCCGTTGCTGTTTCCGTTTCACCGAGACCAGCACAACCTTCAGTGAGCATCTTGGTACCCTTTAGACGCTAAGGCATGCTTTGTTTTGGCCTGAAACCGCCCGTAGCCGAGTCGGCCTAGCCAACCCGAACCACTCCGCCGCTGGAGCTCGCTGCCGGCGATATTCCAGTCACCCGAGGTGTCAAGAAGACCACCCTTAGCTCCGCCGTGAACTCCTCTACCTTTTATGTTTTGGGCCCGACCACAGCCGAGCCACCGTTCACCGTCGCCGCCGCCGAGAAGCTCGTCGGCTCTGTCTGACTGCGCCCTCCTTTGTTCGCCAGGCCGGACCATACACTCCCGGAACGGACGGTCCGCTCCCTTGGCCTCGCGCCCGCGCCCTTCGCGCCCTGCTTCTCGCGCCCTGCTCCCGTGCCCTACTCTGCTTTGCCTCGCTGGCCTGCGGGCCCGGGCTGTAAGAGAGAAAGAGAGAAATAAGAAAAAGAAAGAAAATGTTTAACTTTGTAAATTCATATCTTGGTCATTTTAAACTCATTATTGAGTGAATCCAATTTGTTTAGCTCTCTAAATTTGTGAACTTTATTACTGTAAAATAAAATATGACAACTTCTGTACAGAAAATATCCATAAAATAATATGAGCAAAATTGACTTATTTTGGGCTTAATAACTTGAATATTCCATAAAATTCATTTAACTCCTTTTGAGGTAAACCAAATTTTTGTGGATTCATAAATTATGCTCTTTAATTGGTAAAATAAAAAGTGAGACCTTCTTTGTAGGGTTTTTCTTTAAAAATGGAATTATCTTTTTATTATTACCTCTTTGTGACCTAAAAGTTTATGAATTTCTAGAAAATTCATCCTATTTGCTAAAATGTGATACCACTTCTGTTAATCAGAAATTATAACTTACTGTGGAAAATTTTATTTGATAAAAATACCTCCCAAAATAGGCTTAAGTAATTTTTCTAACCTTTCTTTTTTGTTAAACTTGAAAATTCATATCTAAATCATTTTAAATCAAATTTCAGTGAACCAACTTTTGTCGGATCTAGGAAGATATGTATTTTCACGTAAAAATGCTCACACATAAAATCCTACCAGAGAAGGCAAGCACATATTTTCCACTTAGAGTTTTCCTATAGTTTCGGCTTTTTGCCGTTTTCAGCCCTTCCACCTTGTCATTTTTGTATCTCCCAATCCAGGGATGCAAATGACTTGGTTCTTTCTCCTAAAATCTTGTTAGGACATGCCATACCTACTGTTTTTATCTCATAATTAATTGATCATGTTGCATAGACATGTTTAATTGCTTCTTATTTGCATATTGCTTTTATCGATAGATTCTGAGGATACGGAGTACGTGGAGATAATTCAGAGCTTGAGTGTGACCCCTCGCTGCAGCAAGGCAAGTGTCTAAGCATATTGAACCTATATTTTCAATAAATTGATTTGGTTGTGAAAACAATATCTATATGCATGCTTCAGTCTGTTCAAAATGGGAAAAATGGGTAGAGTTAATATTACCCAATTGTATGCATTTCCATTCCTTGGTTATTGATCTCATGTTTATACCTTGTCACCCCTGGTTAAGGACTTTGGAATACTTATACTTTACCGAATGCTTAGTCATGCTTGATTTCTAGACCTAGAGAAATCCGATAGATGGAGCTATCGGTGCAAAACTAGTTTAATGCGAAGGATGGGTTAAAATCTGAAAAGAATCACTTCTGATTAATATTGAGAATATGTTTGACTTGGACGGATGATGGGCGATGAGGGATGGTGTTTCCCCCGATGCACGTAGCTCCGTCTGGGTCGTTAAGGACCGAACATGTTGACGTCTATTCAAGCACCCTACGTACTTCACACGCCGGGAGTGGAACGGCTTAACTCAGTAGCACAGGAGGCTGTAGCCATCTACGCCCGTCCTTCAGTCGTGAGGATGGATTTCCGTCGGAGGACCTGAGCGCGCCTGGACCTGGCCGGAGGTGCCTCCCACGACGGTAAGCCGCCTTTAAGTCACCACACACGCACGCTAAGTCGTCGGGGGCCCAGACGTGGTTTAGGTGGTCAGGGCTAAGCGTGCAAAAGGTTCTGTTGTGACTCTAGTCGCACTCAATGTGTAGAGTGTGGGTTACCGACGGGTACAGATCAATACTAGAGTGTAGCCGTTTGGCTTCTATCACATCGTGTGGGTAAAGATGTACACTCTGATCAGAGTAAGAACTATTCGAATAGCCGTGTCCACGGTTACGGACGACGCTTGATGTGTTCCTCAGTCATGTTAGCATCCAACTTGGGTTATGTGGTTATACCATGACTTAGGATAGTCATGGATGGATGGGTTTACATAAGGGATTTTTAATGTTAAATATGACTTGGCTTTAATCATGAATAATGGTGTGCTAGTGTAGCACAATTGTTTGGGCAAGGGTGTCCCATGGATGATGCTTAAAGCATGGTTTATGCTCATTTATGTTCCATTTTCAGAACCATATACTTGCTGTCTTAAAATTTCAGATTGAGTTATTTCACAAAATGCTTATAGTTTCAAGTATTACTTGCTCAATAAAATCAGCTTTGTGCAAAATCAAGTCAATATAGCCTTCTTCCTTGATGTAGAACCAGCATGCTCCCTTTGTACTATTATTATTGTGTAAGTCTTGTGGAGTACCATTCGTACTCACGTTGCATCTTTTCAGGTGAGGTTACCAACGATGATGGTGTGATCTACTGTTATCCCGCCGAGGGTGGCGAGGATAATGTGTAGTTGAAGTTGAGCTCTATCCCCAGTCGGTTGCCCTGTGCATGGGTTTGGCACCACTGGTTCTTGTCTTTTGTGTTTATATTCCGCTGCAAATCTTTTGTGTCACTTTGTGATGAATTAGGGTGTGAACCCTCTATGTAATATCTATAACCCTGCTGTTCGTTTATCCATATTTAGAGTACTTGTGATGTTTATCAATTGCTTACGATGAAAGTGTGAGGTTAGTCGCTTTCCTGGGGACTAGCTGAACATGAGTATGAGTTGTGTATAATTGAGATGGTTGGGGAATAGCTATTGTGGTTCGAGTCCTCTGGGGTACGTATCGTGTTTGGTCGCCACCATCGAGTGGTTTGACGGGCGTATGACGGGGAGGACTGGCAAGCTATCCCTATGATTATCTCTTTTGTACACTTCTCGGCATTTTTGATTTGTATTGTGAGTGGGTAAAGATTATGGCAAGTCTGCGATGAGGATGGATGGTTACCGTACTTATTTGGTTTTTATTTGAGACCCCATCCATCTAGATAGTTCGCGTTGCCGTAATAGTTACTCTTCATAATGCACTTCTGGGGTGCCCACATCCGGCATCGAGATCCTCGCCGATATTCATGAAGGGGAATGTGGTAATCACGCCGTATTCCGATCCCTCATCGGTAAAGCTTTCCGGCAAGGGTTTTATTGGCCCACGGCTTTGCAAGACACGTTCGACCTTGTCCAGCGCTGCCGCGCGTGCCAGTTCCATGCCAGGCAAAGCCACCTGCCGGCACAGGCACTCCAGGTGATCCCCCCGTCCTGGCCCTTTGCGGTTTGGGGACTCGATATCCTCGGTCCTTTTCCCCGGGCAGTCGGGGGCTATCAACATCTATATGTAGCCATCGACAAATTCACCAAGTGGCCGGAGGCATTCCCTGTAATCAACATCGACAAGCATTCGGCGCTCAAGTTTATTCGGGGAATCACCTGCTGCTGCGGGATCCGCAACCGTATCATCACCGACAATGGCACGTAGTTCACGAACGAGGTCTTCGGCGAATACTGCTCCGATGTCGGCATCAGGCTCTGCTTCGCCTCTCCTGCCCACCCTACCAGCAATGGGCAGGCTGAGCGGGCGAACGCCGAGATCCTGCGGGGCCTGAAGACAAGATCCTACAACGACCTCAAGAAGCATGGCCTCAAGTGGATCGACGAGCTTCCGGCGGTCTTGTGGGCGAATCGCACCACGCCAAGCCGGGCGACCGGGGAGACCCCGTTCTTCCTGGTGTACGGAGCCGAAGCTGTCATGCTGTCAGAACTTACCTTCGGCTCTCCCCGGGTACAACGCTATGACGACGGCCTCGACCACGACGCCTTGCAGCATGACAACCTCGACTTCCTCGAGGAACGAAGGCGGCGCGCCTCGCTCGGTACCAGCAGGGCCTTAAGCGCTACCATCAGCGTAAGGTTCGGGCCCGATCACTCCAGGTCGGGGACTTAGTCCTCCGCCGTGTCCTCACACGTGCCGGAAAGAACAAACTTTCCCCTATGTGGGAAGGCCCCTTCCTGGTGATCGGTGTCTCCCGACTGGGCTCGGTAAGACTGGGCCAAGAGGATGGGACCCCGCTTCCCAATCCCTGGAATATCGAGCATCTTCGCAAATTTTATCCATAAGTGTGTCCTGTAAGTTACGGGATGCTCGGGCCAGCGCCGGGTTTTCTCCCAATCTCGGCACTGGCCGGGGGCCCCATATGTATCCGCTTCATATGTAGCTTTTCAATATCCTCTCTGTTTTCGTGCCTTTTGTCCTCTTCTGTGTGTTGCGTTCGCGGCAGTCTCCCCCTAGGGGGCATAATCGGGCCGCGCACAGTGCGGTGGCTGGGTTTTGCGCATAATTATTGGTTCTCGACTAGTGAGCTTCCGTATCCCCTCCTGCTAACCCCGGACATTGCCCAAGCCCTGGGGCCGCGGGTGCGCCCCTCCGAGCGGCGCCCCGGCCCCCGCAGGCTTGCGGTGTCCCGATTGGTTGGCTTCGGGCTCGGTTTTTTCCGCTGCTCGGGGACAAAATACTTATGCGCAATCTTTTCCACCACATGGTCGCGACCGCGAAGAGGCCCTTGGGAAGTGGCAGACCCCACGGTTCGTGGCATGGAATGGACAAAGGGACGAGCCAAGTAGTCTCACAGTTCATCGTGTGCAGATTAGATCCATCCTCGGCAGGCTTAAATGGGGTTCTCGGGACTGCGCCAGTTTTCTCTCCAACCCTGGACGCGGGCCGGGGGCCCGCATCCCAGATTCATTTGCCGGCGCAATTCTCGGCCCGAGGGCCGGCACCGCCCCGGGCCCCGGGGTTGTACCCGTGTAGCCACACCACATTTTTCAAACATCTAGATACGTAATCTTATTCAACTTTAAACTTCGCTCGAATTTCTATCCTTTCCCCGTTTGTATGGCCACGTGTTTCGCTCCCCTCGGCCCCGGGGGCAAAGCAGAATTTACCGAAGCCGCGCGTAGGCCGCTGGGTTAGTGCTGCCCCGGTTGCTAAGGCTTGGTGGCCGGGTCTCGGACCGTGCCCCGGACACTGTCGATGCCCCGGGGTCTCGGGCGGCGCCCCCCCGTCGGGCCAGCCTAGATTCCCGGGGCGGGCAGTGGTGCCCGGCATGGCCAGCTCCACCCCGACCACCGCTGAGGCGCCGGGTGCTTCGCTGTCTGGCGACCCTGGGCATGGTCAAGGTCGGTCCTCGAGAGGCTCCCGGCGAGTCATGAGGCACGAGCTTAGAGCTACGGCCGTACTAACCCACGCAGGACGTTTTTTTGTGTTTTCTCCCTTCTAGCAGTCTGTTCCCGTGGCCTCGCTGCACTCCCTAGGCCAACGGCGCCCGGGGGCACGGAGGGCCCCCGGACCCGGAAGACGGAAGGGGTTGGACCTACGGACTATACCGCTCCGTGAGACCCGCGCCCAGTTCCGCGCGTCTCCCGGGACCTAGTCCTCGGGCCGGTCCCCAGGCCGAGCGACTATCACATTCGCTGCCCTCGGGGACCGAGCTCCCGGGGCAGGCAGCTAGCCCAGGCCACGGAAGAGAGACTTAGGCGCTTCGGCCGTTCACGGCCGCTGGCGCTCGGAGCCACACGGCGCCGGGTACTCAGCGTTCCTGGGCCCGGGGAATCAGAAAGAAGAAGAAAAACACCGCGACAACTACAAACACTGCGCCTCCGGGGCGCGGGGCCCCGAATATAAGCAACTTCCAGTACAATAGGCCAAGGTACGAAAACGCAAACATAGTTATATACACATACGAATGTTTTTTCCTTTTTGTACAAAATAGGTGAAGTCAAAGTGCAAGCATGCGCGGAGGACCAGAGACATCGTCGCGCGGGGGGAGATCACTCATCGTCCTCGAGCAGGACCCTGTTGACGCCGAAAACCCGCCGGGGGCCGTCCGGCGTCTGGGTGACACGCGAAGGCCTGGGAGATTTGCTTCACTCTACTGCAGGTCCTAAAGTCTTGAGGTTCGTAGGCGTACCAGTCAATTTGACCCTGCAATTGACAAGGAGAAAAGATGTCAAATTCGTGAGCCAATCGGCTGGAAGCCGGCTTGGACTCATCTCATCGGCCGATGGCCGATACGCACTGTAGCACTTATACATCGGCTAAAAGCCGATGACGGCAAGAACAGTAACATAATAATAAACAAGAATTGCGCTAGCCGATCGTTGAAGGGATGCTCAAAAACCGGCTATAAACTTGGAAAGCAGAATGCATGAGTAAAAATAAACTAAAGGAATTTCAGCCGATCATAGTTTAGAGTTACTGGCATCGCTGCGAAGATACTGCCCGCGCTCGTGCCCGGGCCCTTGTTCGCATCTGCACCCGGGATCTTCCTCCGCTGTCCGTATCTGTGCCCGGGTTCTTACCTAAGCTCGTGCCTGGGTCCTCGCCTGAGATCGTGCCCGGGAACTTGACTGAGGTCGCACTTGGATCGGCAGAATAAACCAATCGGCTAGCCCTTGGCCGATCGTAACAGTAATGCAGGCAAGAATGTATAACAAGGCAAGCAATAAGATAAATGATAAACAATTGATGAGCCAGCCGACTACCGAGCAGGACACATGGGCATCGGCTAGAAGCCGATGATAAAGTAGATAATGAATAAATGTAGTCGGCTTCAACAGATAACTTATCGGCTAAGCACTCCGATAACAACATCGCATAACACCCATCGACCCATCAAGAGTAAAGCTATTATCATCAGTCTAGTAGATCGGACCCAACCGTTGCAGCACAGACCGATGATGATAACGATACCTCGATAGGCCGATAGATCTGATGCGATCGTGATGTAAAACATGATAACTTACCGGCTATACACCCCGATAAAACGCCTGTGCATAAAGCATCAACTTAGCAGGAAGGATTTATCGCTAGCAGTTTAGTAGGTCGGACCCAACCGATGCAGCACAAACTGATGATAAACCGCTCCCAATAAGCCGATATGATCTACGCACGTGTGATGTGATATACCTAGTCAATCTATGAGATCAAACTGAACTGATGCAGCCATAGATAAAATAAATATATCGTGGTAAGCCGACTACCATAAACCGACTAGAATATCAGACCTAACCGAGGAAGTCCTAGCCGATAGGTAGCCAGGGTGACGAGACTTACCCTCTCGCAGGAGGTCGGACCTAACTGATGCAGCCCGGCTCGAGAAGCAAGATCCCGTCGGAAGGGTGGCGATGCACCGAATTTGTATTGATCGAGTGATAATTTACAAGGTACCCGGGCATACGTATTTATACCCCGAGTTACATGAGTCCTTATAGGACACGGTACATGATTTCCTAATTATAACAGAAAACGCTAACAAGACTTGACCGGACACGAGGTCAGGTTTCCTAAAGATAAACACTGGCCTAATTAATATGTACAGTAAATAACTGCCAAACAGCGGTCTTCACGACCCCTTCCCGGAATCGGTCTCTTCTGGATTAATCTCCGCCAGTTGACTGTAATTTCCCCTTTTGACCGAATCTGACATAGGGCCTTACCAAATTTTGGCGTTAACACATGCCCCCCAATTTCGGAGTTCTCCTATGGGATTTCGAAATTCTTTCATTTTGGGCCTCCAGATTTTTTCGATACCGAGGTGGCCCAAGGTAGCCCACTTGCCATAATTGTTTGAAACAGTACCAACGGCCTCGATTCCCGCCCGGTCATCATATCTTTATAAAACGCTTTGTCTCCCTATCCTTTTTTACGCTTTCACATCACCAGAGCACCACCGCTTCATCTTCCAAAGCTCCATCAAGCCCCAGCGAATCCAGACGAATCGTCGCAGCCCCTTTTCTTCAGTCGTTGATTCCTGCCTCTTCTCCCCTTTTCGCGATGGCATCAGCATCCGCAGTCCCTAAGGTAATCTTCTCACCCGATTATTCCTTCCGATTTCGTGGCCTAGATGCACCCAATCCACCATGTTCTTCATCTGTTCTTTGTCGTGTTCTTGTTTACTGTAGCATCTTAGAGACCAGATCTTGATCCCGGCCGCCGATTACCCAAACTTTTCTATCATGGCCCCATGGGTAGCGAAGACCCCAAAGATTTTATAATCGCCGAGACCCAGCGTATTCCTTTCAAGAACTCGGCCATGCGAGTCAGTGACTGGACCAACAGCTTCAGGTCATGGCCGAGCAAGCTGCCTAGGTGGAGAGATTGGTACACCAGGGTATCGGCTGCGAAGAGAACCTACTGGGAAGAATCACATATCGGCCACTGCATCAATCTCTCCCTGGCCGATATGGAAAGGAATGAACCCCTGCTCGCATCGGCCTCGTACTTCTGGTCCGATGCTCTCAATGCCTTCCTGTTTGGGCACGGGCCGATGTCCCCCACCTTGCTAGACGTGACCATGCTCACCTGTCCTGACACCACGAGCTACATTGACCCCTTCAAGCTCCGCTTCAAACCTGCTCATCGGCTCCAAGCAAAGAACATCGGCGGCTGGTCCAGGTACATATCTCTTCACAATAAGGGAACTAGATCGGTTGATGACCGGGAACATGTTGCTTTTCTGAACTTATGGCTGGAGCGATTTGTTTTTGGTGGCGCAACCCTCGGTCTGACAATCAACATGCAATGTTTGGCAGAATGCTTGGTTGATCGGAAACAGATCCCCTTGGGGCAATTCCTCCTTGGTGCCACCTATCATCTGCTTCACCAAGTGGCAACTAAATTATCGGCCGGCCAGCCCGTCGGCCATATCGGGGGTCCTTGGTGGTTTGTACAGCTCTGGCTCAATATCTACACTTCCAAGGCCGTCCCTGGGACTTCTCTTCTCAAACAATCCTTCCCAGCCGATTACACAGAAGACGAAGATCCCATTTACCGCCGATGCGTTTCCATGGGCGAAGCTGCATCGACCCTCTCTGGCGGCAAGATAACCCCTGCTGAACTTAGTTAGTGGTTCAAGGGGTTTTACTATGGTTTCACCAGGGAGGCCACTCTCTGGTTTGCATATAATGACGCATCATCGTTCGAGATGCCTTCTAATCTCGACCCACTCAAAGCTTTGGATAATGATGAATCCAAGGCCATATTTCTATCGGCCATCACCCCTCATCTGCTGCCAACTGGCTTCTCTCTGGGCCGATCGCATCCTTCATATGAGTTTTACCATCCATCGGTCTGTTCTCGCCAGCTTGGCCTTGGTCAGCTTCCGATTGGCCTATTCTTCGTCAACAAACTTCAGGCCCGGGGCAATGTCAACAACGCCCTAGAATATGATCGGATGTGGACTTTGATAGACCCCCTTCTTCTAGGTGCCGCTATCGAGGTGTGTATCTGCACTGCCAACACCAAGCTTTTTGTCCGATGGTGGTCAGAATGGAAGAAGCATTTATTCAGCTTAGCGGCCACCTGCTATTGTTCCCGTCTTGACACCGAGTACATCGAATCTGATGAAGAGGTAACACCTGCAAGCCTTAACCATCATCTCCAATCATCCCTCACTTCTTATTTTGCAGGCTGCCAGCGTCGAGCCCCCAACAACAAGCAACAGCGGTCGGCCGATTCTGTATCAACCTCCATCGGCCACTCCAAACTTAGGGCACGGCGCTCCATCTCCATCGGCTCTCCTCAAGGTGCCTCGGCCGATAGGACAAAAACGGAAAAAGTTAGCTCATCGCCCCTCCCTGAAGAAGCAGAAAACCAATGCCAATGTCGTTGCCCCGACGCCACCTTCTCCTGAAACAACACCGGTTCCCTCATCTCCTCAGGTACACGCCAAGTCTCAATATTATTACCCGCTTTTTCATTTACCTTACTAGTTTTATTTTCAGCTTGAGTCATCGGCTCCAGAATCTCGACATTCTTCCGATATCCCTCCAAGCACTGAGCCGATGGCTTCCCCAGCTGCTCCACTTTCAGCACCAAGTCCTCCAGCCGTCAACGAGACTGCTCCTATTCCATCGGCTGACATCGGCCCTTCTGAAGAACAACCTATTCACTTCCCTGAAGCCGATGCCACCCGAGCTGCTAATGTCCTTCCTCAGGTAACCCCTTTATACCCATATTTCATTTTTAACTTTTCACTGATTCCCCCACCGATGTCAATTCGCAGTCCTTGGCCGATCTGTTCTCTTTTGACATCGGCAAATATCTAGAGGCAGAAGAAGCTACAGCCACCAGCGCGGCCCCCAAACCGCCCTTTTCAGCCGACGTGCGCGAGTACTTAACGAGCATCATCAGTCGGCTGGAAAATCCGATTGACGCACTAGTAGAAGACTGCAGGCCAATCCGGGCAAGATTTGCAGACATTGAACACCACCTGCCCGAAGAACTTGTTGATGCTCTAACTCCCGCAGCATATCTGGAGTCTTATAGGTTCAAACTCATCAAGCTTAGATAGCGCATAGCCGATCGTGCCGACCAACAGAAGATAACTCAAGATATTCAAGCCGATCGGCTGTTAGCCTAAGCAGACAAGAAAAAACTTGATGACATGGCCGCTGCCCCCCAAGAGCTCCAACCCAAGCGAGATCAACTGAAGAAGAAAGAGGCCGATTTGCTGGCAGAACTTGAAAAAGTTCGCAAGGATCTTGAAGCAATAGAATCCCAGCTTATCGGCCTACCGCAAGCTATCCAAGACCAAGAGGCTAAAGTTGCAGCGACGGTGCGTCAAGTCATTCATCGGCGCAAGAACTTAAGGACCATCCCAGGCTCCGATGAAGACGACATCCGGGCCATCAACGAAATTGACCAAATCCGCCTGCGTGCGATCGAAACCATCCAAAAATTCTTGTAGCTTAACAGCCGATGGCCTCCTGAGACATGATGGTTGTGCTGTAATATATTTTAATCAGCTTTGTTGCTCGCTTCTTTTCACCCTTGATAATTTTTCTGTTTATTTGATCTAAAGGCGATATTGATTGATATCGGCTATCTTTAGGCGATGCAAAAAACATCGGCGTTTTGGACTACTTAGAAATTGGCTACACTTAACCGATTTAAGAGTTGATCCAAACGCTAGGGTAGTATTTCTTGAGATATTTTCCGTTAAGCGCTTTAGTAAACTCCGTCCCTTCAAGATCTTCTAACATATATGCATTTCCGGGTACACAACGACTAATCCGATAGGGTCCCTCCCAATTAGGCGACCATTTTCCAAACTTATTATCTCTGGACCCGATCGGCAAAATCAACTTCCACACAAGATCTCCCTCGGCAAACGATTTACTCACCACCTTTTTGTTGTAATGCCGAGCTGCCTTAGCCTTGTTTTCCTTAATCCTTTCCAATGCCCTCAATCGATTCTGAGCCAAATCTTCAAGTTCATATGTCATTAAGTTATAATAATCATCAGCTGTCAATTGATTTTGCAAAGAAATCCTCCTAGAGCCGATGTTAGTCTCCCACGGTAAAACTGGCTCATGTCCATATACTAATTGATACGGTGGCACCCGAGTAGATCCATGACATGCCATCCGGTAAGCCCATAGTGAATCGGCTAACGTAGTATGCCATCGCCGCGGCTGCTCATCAATCTTCCGCTTAATTAACTTGATCAGACTCTTATTAGAAGCTTCCGCCCGTCCATTGGCCTGAGCATAATAAGGCGATGAATTTAACAACTTGATCCCCAAACTGGCAGCAAACTGTTGAAACTCATCAAACACGAATATAGAGCCCTGATCAGTAGTTATCGTCTGAGGAACCCCAAACCGATAAATTATATGCTCCTTCACAAACTCGATCGCTTCCTTGGACGTAACTTTCTTCAAAGGAATCGCCTCTACCCACTTGGTAAAATAATCTGTCGCCGCCAATATGAACTTATGCCCTTTACTTGATGGAGGAAAAACCTGGCCGATCATATCAATTAACCAACCCTTGAACGGCCATGGCTTGATGATAGGATTCATAGCCGATGCTGGTGCTCGCTGAATATTTCGAAATTTCTGACAATCTTGACACCCTTTATAATACCTAAAGCAATCTTCCAGCATTGTCGCCAAAAATATCCCACTCTTCTCAGCAACCACTTCATCTTATGGGCCGATTGATGAGTTCCACAGACGCCCTCATGCACCTCGCACATAACCACTTTGGCTTCTTCCAAATCCAGGCACCTAAGCAGAACTCCCTCAAAAGTCCGAAAATACAGTTCCCCATCAAGCAGCACATACTTAATAGCTTTATACCGAATCTTCCTGGAAACAGATTTCGACGGATTTTGCAACTAATCAACTATCTCTTGTCTCCAGTCATCGGTCTTGTCTTGAATGTTGTTATCGGCTATCTCAACCTCAACCTGCCTGTTCAGCCGATAACTAGAAGCAACCTGTGCAAGATCATTGGCCTCTAAGTTCTGCTCCCTAGGAATATGATCTATTGATACCATCTTGAAATCCTTTAACAAATCTGTACATTCCCCATAATATGACCTCAAAACATCATCCCTGCACTCATATTCTCTAGACAACTACTTGACCACCAATAAAGAATCGCCAATTATCTCTATGACATCGGCTCCGATTTCCTTCAAAAGCTGTAACCCTTTCAATACCGCCTCATACTCCGCTTGATTATTAGTCCGATAAGGTTTAATTGTGAAAGCAAACTCAAAACTTGCCCCCCGAGGCGATATAATAACCAAGCCGATACCAGATCCATGCTTGCAAACCGATCCATCAAAAAACAAAGTCCATGGGATCGGCTCCACATAATCTTCGTGAGACCCTCTGTGTTGCACAATGAAATCGGCCACTGCTTGTCCCTTGATTGCTTTAGCCGATTCATATCTCAAGTCGAATTCTGTCAAAGCAAAAATCCATTTGCCAACTCGCCCTTTCAAGACTGGAGCCGACAACATATATTTGACCACATCGGCCTGGCAAACTACTGTACACTCGGCCGATAGGATGTAATGCCTTAACTTTGTACATGAGAAATATAAACACAAGCATAATTTCTCCACCGCAGGATATCTTGTTTCAGCATCCAGAAGCCTTCTGCTTAGATAAAACACAACTCGCTCCTTTCCCTCAACTTCCTGTACTAAAACAGATCCGATGGATCTCTCATCGGCTGACAAGTACAACTTGAACGACACTCCTTTCTACAGCGGAATTAAATTAGGTGGGGAACTCAGATAATTCTTGATCTCGTCAAATGCCTTCTGCTGTGCTGCCCCCCACACAAACTCTTGATCGGCCTTCAACTTCAACAACGGATGTTGACGCCGAAAACCGCCGGGTGTGCCAAAAACGCTTGCTGACGATCTGGTTCGGCGCCTAGAGACACGCGAAAGCCTGGGAGATCTGCTTAGCTCCAGTGCAGGTCCTAAAGTCTTGAGGTTCGTAGGCGTGCCAGTCAATTTGACCCCGCAATTGACAAGGAGAATATTAGCTCAGGGATTCAATCGGCCAATAGGAATCCTGCTAGCCGATTGCCGAAGGAATGCTTGAGCATCGGCTGAAAGCCGATGATAAAACTTTGTCCGGGCCCCAGCTGTCCGCGCCCGGGTCTCGTGCCCGTGCCCGGGTCCTCGTGCCCAGGTCCTCGCTCGTGCTCGTGCCCGGGTCAACAGCAATTGCACATCGGCTATCGGCCGATACGGACTGATGTAGGCTCCTCATAGCCGATAGCCGATGGCACCTAGATATCGGCTAGGAAACCAATAGCGCTATAAACAAATGGATAAGCTGTCAGTATAAAATGTGCATCGGCTAGAAGCCGATGATAAAATAGATAGGCGACATAGTAAGCCAGCCGACTGCCGAGGAAACACATATGCATCGGCTAGAAAACCGATGATAATATAGATGACCAAAACAGTAAGGATAATACAGTCGGCTTTATAAAAAGATAACCTATCGGCTAAGCACTCCGATAGAACGTCGCATATACACCGATCGGCTCGACAAGGATAAATCTATTATTATCGATCTAGTAGTTCAGACCTAACTGATGCAGCACAGATCGATAATAGTAAAGGAACCTCGACAAGCCGATAAACCTAATGCAACTGTGATGTAATAAGATAACTTACCGGCTATACATTCCGATAAGACGCTTGCGCAAAAACCATCAACCTAGCAGGAACAACTTATCACGACAGTTTAGTAGGTCGGACCCAACCGATGCAGCACAAACTGACGATAAGCTGCTCCCAGTAAGCTGATAAGATCTACGCACGCGTGATGTGGTATACCTGATCGGCCTAAGAGGTCGGACCAAACCGATGCAGCCGTAGACAGGGCAGATACACCTGGGTAAGGGGTGACGAGTCTTACCCTCTCGCAGGAGTTCGGACCTAACCGATGCAGCCCCGCTCGAGAAGCAAGGACCCGTCGAAAGGGTGGCGATGCGCCGAATTTGATTGATCTGTGTGGATAATTTACAAGCTACCCGGGCATACGTATATATACCCCAAGTTATTACAGTCCTTATAGGACACGGAACAGGACTTTCCTAACTAGAAAAGGAAAACTAACAGACCTGATCGGACAAGAGATCAGGTTTCCTAAAAGATAAAACTATCTAATAGATAAGATAAATAACTGCCATAACGTGGTCTTCACGATTCCTTCTCAAATCCGGTTTCTTCTGGATTAATTTCCTCCGGTTGATATAGCTTCTATCTTTACCGAATCTGATATGAGCCGTGCCAAATTTTGGCGTTAACAACGGAGTAAAAGATTCAATTCTCCCTGATAAATTTGATATAAATCTCCTTACGAAATTAACCTTGCCGATCAATGACTGCAACTCCATCTTATTGCTTGGTGGCTCTGTAGTCTCAATGGCTCTGATGCTTCGCTGACTAACTTCAATCCCTCGCTCATGAACCATAAAACCCAAAAACTGCCCAGCCGATACACCAAAAGCGCATTTATTAGGATTCATCCTTAGTCCGTATTTCTTGGCCCTCTCCAGCACTTTCCGCAAATCGGCTATATGGCTCTCCTCACTTTTAGACTTAACCACCACATCATCAATATAAATCTCTACCAACAAGCCGATGAGATCATGAAATATATAATTCATCGCTCTTTGATAAGTCGCACCGGCACTTTTTAATCCAAAAGTCATTACTACCCACTCATACAAGCCGATAGCTCCTAGACATCGAAACGCAGTCTTATGTATATCTTCTTCAGCCATAAAAATCTGATTGTATCCCGCATTGCCATCCATGAAGCTGATAATCTTGTGGCCTAAGGCCGCATCCACCAATAAATCTGCTATCGGCATTGGGTACTCATCCTTAGGGGTAGCTTTATTCAGATCCCGGAAATCAATACATATCCTCAATTTTCCATTTTTCTTCTCCACCGGGACGATATTAGAAACCCACTCAACATATCGGCATGGCCTTATGAACTTGGCATCATACAACCTTGTAATTTCTGCTTTGATCGGCTCATATAACTCTGCCTTGAATCTCCTTGGAGCCTGCTTGAATGGCCGATATCCTGGTTTAATGGGCAGCCGATGTTCAACAATCGATCGGCTTAATCCTGGCATCTCATGGTACTCCCAAGGGAAACAATCCCGATACTCTTTTAAAAGTGCTACCAATTCTTCTCGAAGTTCAGGATTTAACCTTTTGGTTATGTACGTCGGCCTTGGCCTATCTCCTGGCCCTATGTCGATTTCCTCCAAATCATCAGCCGACGTAAATCCTTGCCCCAGTTTCCCTTCGAATTCTTCAATAGAGCCCATTAGAGTAACAATTCAGAGCCGACTTGCTGAATCGGCTGTATCCCTTGGCTAGTGACCTTAAGGTAGTCTCCTTCCCATACTTTCCCGGACAGGCAATCAACACCATCGGCTTCCCAGACTGGCAAATCGGTCATTGCGATGTTGGTCGACCGATCTGCTAGAACCACCTCGACTTGATCTCCCTGCCATTGTATCAAACATTGATGCATCGTCGAGGGCACACAACAGTTCGCGTGAATCCAGTCCCTGCCGAGAAGCAAACTATATGACCCCTTTCCGTCAATGACGAAAAACGTGGTGGGTAATGTCTTATTCCCTACTGTCAACTCCACGTTCAATACACCCTTCGCTTCTGATGAAGTCCCACTGAAGTCTTTTAGCACCATATTCGTCTTGATCAGATCTTCGGCAGTCTTCCCCAATTTCCGGAATGTGGCATGAGGCATGAGATTAACTGCTGCTCCCCCATCAACCAGCATCTTTGTCATCGGCTTCCCATTCACATAGCCCTTGATGTATAACGGCTTTAGGTGCCGATGCTCTGACTCTTCAGGTTTATCAAATATGGCCTGATCAGATTGTAACGTCAGCTGAGCGAAAACCTCCTCATCGCCTTCTTCATCTGATGGAAGTGCTTTATATTCCCGAGGCAGAAAGAACACCATATCTACCGGAGCCGATTGATCAGCTTCATCGTCCCTTTTCTTCACGCGCCATACTTGCTTGGTTCTCTTGTGACGATGATCGATTTCTCCCTGATCCTGTCTCTGTTCCTCTTGCTGTTCTCGGTATCGTAGCCGTTGTGCCCTTCTCTTCTGATTCTTCGTGAATATCCCACCAGGGCACCATTGAGGGTTCTGGATCTGTTTTTCATGCACTTCCTCTTTATCCTCCTCAAAGAATTCTTCATGGATCAGCCCTAATCGGCTATGAACCGATGCTCTTTTTCCAAACGACCGATCCTGTGAAAACCTCTGCTGCTGATCATACTGATTCCCCATACTACTGCACTCGGGACAATCTTCTATTGATGGCAATCTCATCCCTTGATCCCAGCAGAATCGGAAGAATGGGCAGTTCCAATGCGGATTATATATTTCTGGCTCATCCCTCTGTTCCTTGTACCTTGAATATTTTTCTATCATACCCGATGAAGTAATCCTTGGTTTGTACCTTTGACGTTTCGCTCCATCGGCCTGATCCCTTGATGATGATCCCGCATATTGTTAACGCCAAAATTTGGCACGGCTCATATCAGATTCGGTAAAGATAGAAGCTATATCAACCGGAGGAAATTAATCCAGAAGAAACCGGATTTGAGAAGGAATCGTGAAGACCACGTTATGGCAGTTATTTATCTTATCTATTAGATAGTTTTATCTTTTAGGAAACCTGATCTCTTGTCCGATCAGGTCTGTTAGTTTTCCTTTTCTAGTTAGGAAAGTCCTGTTCCGTGTCCTATAAGGAGTCATGTAACTCGGGGTATAAATACGTACGCCCGAGCACCTTGTAAATCATCTCTCGATCAATTAAACTTCGGCGCATCGCCACCCTTTCGACGGGTTCTTGCTTCTCGAGCGGGGCTGCATCGGTTAGGTCCGAACTCCTGCGAGAGGGTAAGACTCATCACCCCTTACCCAGGTGTATCTGCCCTGTCTACGGCTGCATCGGTTCGGTCCGACCTCTTAGGCCGATCAGGTATACCACATCACGCGTGCGTAGATCTTATCAGTTTATTGGGGGCGATTTATCATCAGTTCGTGCTGCATCGGTTGGGTCCGACCTACTGAACTGCCAGCGATAAATCATTTCTGCTAGGTTGATGGTTTTTGCGCAAGCGTCTTATCGGAATGTATAGCCGATAAGTTATCTTATTACATCACAGTTGCATTAGGTCTATCGGCTTGTTGAGGTTCCTTTACTATTATCGATTTGTGCTGCATCAGTTAGGTCTGAACTACTAGATCGATAATAATAGATTTATCCTTGTCGAGCCGATCGGTGTATATGCGACGTTCTATCGGAGTGCTTAGCCGATAGGTTATCTTTTATAAAGCCGACTGTATTATCCTTACTGTTTTGGTCATCTATATTATCATCGGTTTTTTAGCCGATGCACATGTGTTTCCTCAGCAGTCGGCTAGCTTACTATTCTGCCTATCTATTTTATCATCGGCTTCTAGCCAATGCACATGTTATACTGACAGCTTATCTATTTGTTTATAGCGCTATCGGTTTCCTAGCCGATACACAGGTGCCATCGGCTATCGGCTACGAGGAGCCTACCTCAGTCCGTATCGGCCGATAGCCGATGTGCAATTGCTGCTGGTAGTCGGACGCGAGCATGAGACCCGGGCGCGGGTACAGGCGGGGGCCCGGGCACGAGCATAGCGGCGATCGGCTAGAAGGAATCCGTATCGGCTTGCTGGCCGATTGGATCAGTAATCTAATTTCTTCATCTCCTTGTCAATTGCGGGGTCAAATTGACTGGCACGCCTACGAACCTCAAGACTTTAGGACCTGCACTGGAGCTAAGCAGATCTCCCAGGCCTTCGCGTGTCTATAGGCGCCGAACCAGATCGTCAGCAAGCTTTTTGGTATACCCGGCGGTTTTCGGCGTCAACACATATACCATGTTCACGGGGAACGGGTGCCCATCAATCTTCATCGGCTTCTTGTCTTCGAACTTGATTCTTCCCTGCTCGACAGCCGATTGAATTTGTTGCCGAAAAACTTTGCACTCGTTAGTATGATGCGATATAGTATTGTGCCACTTGCAATATCTTTTCTTCTTTAGTTCTTCGGCTGATGGAATCACGTGATTTGGCGGCAGTTGTATCTACTTCTCTTGTAATAGCAAGTCAAATATTTTATCGGCCTTACTAATATCAAAATCATACCGTCCTCCTTGCCGATATCCTTGACCCATGGGCATGATACTAATTTCTTATTCCTGGCCCACTCCGCCAATCCAACCTCAGCATCGGGTTCCTCGTCGTCCGAGTCTGATGAATAAATCTGAACCTGAGCAACCCTTCTCTGATATTTATCCTTCTTTGCCTCTTGAAATCGGCTTTCATGAGCCGATACCTTTTGTACCAGGTGCGCCAGGGACTCGAACTCCTGTGATGAAAACCTTTCCTTGATTGGCGCTAAGAGACCCTGGAAAGCTAAATCGGCCAGATGTCCGTCACTCAGATTCAAGCTATAACATCGGTTTCTAACATCCCGGAACCTCTGGACATACTCTGGCACGGTTTCATCCGGTCTCTGCCTAACCGATGTCAAATCCGTTAGTCTCATCTCATGGATTCCAGCGAAGAAGTACTTATGAAACTGTTTCTCTAGATCGGCCCATCCCCGAACTGAATTCGGTGGCAACGAAGAGAACCACGTAAAAGCCGATCCTGATAGCGACAGGGGAAAAAACCTTACTCTCAGAGCTTCCTCAGCCGATGCCTCTCCACACTGTGCTAGAAATCGGCTGACATGCTCTACTGTGGATGTACTGTCCTGTCCTGAGAACTTAGAGAAATCCGGGACCCTGTATCGGTGTGGTAATGGAACCCTGTTGAACCACTCAGGATATAGACGCCGATACATAAATGTTTGCTCCTTGGGCTTGATCCCGAACTGCTCCCTTACTATTTCAGCAACCCTTGTCGATAAATCTTCTTCCCTTGGGTTGTCCTGCTGATACTGTATAGGTGGAGTTTGTTGCCAATTCTGTCTATGATACTCCCTCTGGTAAGTACCTGGATCGGCCCCGCCTCCTGGATAATTTTGCTGATATCCCCCATAGTAAGCGGACCGATGATATCCAGCAGGAATATCCTGTTGCCCCCCAGCCTGGTTCTGTGTAAACAGATTTTCTGGTATGTCTCTGCTGATATTGTAAGCAACTTGAGTTGGTTCAACTTTTGGTGGGAGGTAAACAGATCCCCAAGTAGGTTCTTGAATAATCGATCCATCCACCGTCTTCTTTATAAGATTATGAAGTGTGTTCACCAGAACTCTAGACTGATTGATGAGCGCGTGATGAACCGCCTCATTCACCATCTCTTGCAAGGGTTTTACCGGTGGACTCTCAGGTGGCGTACGGCTCGATTCTCCAACCAACACTGGCTTCGGAAACTGGGATTTTTGAATCGGCCCTTGCCGTGTCATGCTGAAGGACTCTAAACACAGCTTCTGAAAGTTGGCCATAGTTTGCTCAATTTGCTGTTTCTGTTCTTCTGTTAAATCCTCCATGCTGACCGGAATTTTGTTGTCTGTTTTGACTTCCTTCCCGGCCATGTTGCAGGTCTGATTGTTGAAACTTTGCGTTGAAACTTCGGGTTGAAACTTCGTGTCCAACCGGGCGTGCCAAAAACGTGTTGACGCCGAAAACCCGCCGGGGGCCGTCCGGCGTCTGGGTGACACACGAAGGCCTGGGAGATTTGCTTCACTCCAGTGCAAGTCCTAAAGTCTTGAGGTTCATAGGCGTGCCAGTCAATTTGACCCTGCAATTGACAAGGAGAAAAGATGTCAAATTCGTGAGCCAATCGGCTGGAAGCAGGCTTGGACTCATCTCATCGGCCGATGGCTGATACGCACTGTAGCACTTATACATCGGCTAAAAGCCGATGACGGCAAGAGCAGTAACATAATAATAAACAAGAATTGCGCTAGCCGATCGTTGAAGGGATGCTCAAAAACCGGCTGTAAACTTGGTAAGCAGAATGCATGAGTAAAAATAAACTAAAGGAATTTTAGCCGATCATAGTTTAGAGTTACTGGCATCGCTGCGAAGATACTGCCCACGCTCGTGCCCGGGCCCTTGTTCGCATCTGCACCCGGGATCTTCCTCCGCTGTCCGTATCCGTGCCCGGGTTCTTACCTAAGCTCGTGCCTAGGTCCTCGCCTGAGATCGTGCCCGGGAACTTGACTGAGGTCGCACTTGGATCAGCAGAATAAACCAATCGGCTAGCCCTTGGCCGATCGTAACAGTAATGCAGGCAAGAATGTATAACAAGGCAAGCAATAACATAAATGATAAACAATTGATGAGCCAGCCGACTACCGAGCAGGACACATGGGCATCGGCTAGAAGCCGATGATAAAGTAGATAATGAATAAATGCAGTCGGCTTCAACAGATAACTCATCGGCTAAACACTCCGATAACAACATCGCATAACACCCATCGACTCATCAAGAGTAAAGCTATTATCATCAGTCTAGTAGATCGGACCCAACCGTTGCAGCACAGACCGATGATGATAACGATACCTCGATAGGCCGATAGATCTGATGCGATCGTGATGTAAAACATGATAACTTACCGGCTATACACCCCGATAAAACGCCTGCGCATAAAGCATCAACTTAGCAGGAAGGATTTATCGCTAGCAGTTTAGTAGGTCGGACCCAACCGATGTAGCACAAACTAATGATAAACCGCTCCCAATAAGCCGATACGATCTACGCACGCGTGATGTGATATACCTAGTCAATCTATGAGATCAAACTGAACTGATGCAGCCATAGATAAAATAAATATATCGTGGTAAGCCGACTACCATAAACCGACTAGAATATCAGACCTAACCGAGGAAGTCCTAGCCGATAGGTAGCCGGGGTGACGAGACTTACCCTCTCGCAGGAGGTCGGACCTAACCGATGCAGCCTGGCTCGAGAAGCAAGATCCCGTCGGAAGGGTGGCGATGCGCCGAATTTGTATTGATCGAGTGATAATTTACAAGGTACCTGGGCATACGTATTTATACCCCGAGTTACATGAGTCCTTATAGGACACGGTACATGATTTCCTAATTATAACAGAAAACGCTAACAAGACTTGACCGGACACGAGGTCAGGTTTCCTAAAGATAAACACTGGCCTAATTAATATGTACAGAAAACGCTAACAAGTCTTGACCGGACACGAGGTCAGGTTTCCTAAAGATAAACACTGGCCTAATTAATATGTACAGTAAATAACTGCCAAACAGCGGTCTTCACGGCCCCTTCCCGGAATCGGTCTCTTTTGGATTAATCTCCGCTAGTTGACTGTAATTTCCCCTTTTGACCGAATCTGACATAGGGCCTTACCAAATTTTGGCGTTAACACATGCCCCCCAATTTCGGAGTTCTCCTATAGGATTTCAAAATTCTTTCATTTTGGGCCTCCAGATTTCTTCGATACCGAGGCGGCCCAAGGTAGCCCACTTGCCATAATTGTTTGAAACAGTACCAACGGCCTCGATTCCCGCCCGGTCATCATATCTTTATAAAACGCTTCGTCTCCCTATCCTTTTTTACGCTTTCACATCACCAGAGCACCACCGCTTCATCTTCCAAAGCTCCGTCAAGCCCCAGCGAATCCAGACGAATCGTCACAGCCCCTTTTCTTCAGTCGTTGATTCCTGCCTCTTCTCTCCTTTTCGCGATGGCATCAGCATCCGCAGTCCCTAAGGTAATCTTCTCACCCGATTATTCCTTCCGATTTCGTGGCCTAGATGCACCCAATCCACCCTGTTCTTCATCTGTTCTTCGTCGTGTTCTTGTTTACTGTAGCATCTTAGAGACCAGATCTTGATCCCGGCCGCCGATTACCCAAACTTTTTCTATCATGGCCCCATGGGTAGCGAAGACCCCACAGATTTTATAATCGCCGAGACCCAGCGTATTCCTTTCAAGAACTCGGCCATGCGAGTCAGTGACTGGACCAACAGCTTCAGGTCATGGCCGAGCAAGCTGCCTGGGTGGAGAGATTGGTACACCAGGGTATCGGCTACGAAGAGAACCTACTGGGAAGAATCACATATCGGCCACTGCATCAATCTCTCCCTGGCCGATATGGAAAGGAATGAACCCCTGCTCGCATCGGCCTCGTACTTCTGGTCCGATGCTCTCAATGCCTTCCTGTTTGGGCACGGGCCGATGTCCCCCACCTTGCTAGACGTGACCATGCTCACCTGTCTTGACACCACGAGCTACATTGACCCCTTCAAGCTCCGCTTTAAACCTGTTCATCGGCTCCAAGCAAAGAACATCGGCGGCTGGTCCAGGTACATATCTCTTCACAATATGGGAACTGGATCGGTTGATGACCGGGAACATGTTGCTTTTCTGAACTTATGGCTGGAGCGATTTGTTTTTGGTGGCGCAACCCTCGGTCCGACAATCAACATGCAATGTTTGGCAGAATGCTTGGTTGATCGGAAACAGATCCCCTTGGGGCAATTCCTCCTTGGTGCCACCTATCATCTGCTTCACCAAGTGGCAACTAAATTATCGGCTGGCCAGCCCGTCGGCCATATCGGGGGTCCTTGGTGGTTTGTACAGCTCTGGCTCAATATCTACACTTCCAAGGCCGTCCCTGGGACTTCTCTTCTCAAACAATCCTTCCCAGCCGATTACACAGAAGGCGAAGATCCCATTTACCGCCGATGCGTTTCCATGGGCGAAGCTGCATCGACCCTCTCTGGCGGCAAGATAACCCCCGCTGAACTTAGTTAGTAGTTCAAGGGGTTTTACTATGGTTTCACCAGGGAGGCTACTCTCTGGTTTGCATATAATGACGCATCATCATTCGAGATGCCTTCTAATCTCGACCCACTCAAAGCTTTGGATAATGATGAATCCAAGGCCATATTTCTATCGGCCATCACCCCTCGTCTGCTGCCAACTGGCTTCTCTCTGGGCCGATCGCATCCTTCATATGAGTTTTACCATCCATCGGTCTGTTCTCGCCAGCTTGGCCTTGGTCAGCTTCCGATCGGCCTATTCTTCGTCAACAAACTTCAGGCCCGGGGCAATGTCAACAACGCCCTAGAATATGATCGGATGTGGACTTTGATAGACCCCCTTCTTCTAGGTGCCGCTATCGAGGTGTGTATCTGCACTGCCAACACCAAGCTTTTTGTCCGATGGTGGTCAGAATGGAAGAAGCATTTATTCAGCTTAGCGGCCACCTGCTATTGTTCCCGTCTTGACACCGAGTACATCGAATCTGATGAAGAGGTAACACCTGCAAGCCTTAACCATCATCTCCAATCATCCCTCACTTCTTATTTTGCAGGCTGCCAGCGTCGAGCCCCCAACAACAAGCAACAGCGGTCGGCCGATTCTGTATCAACCTCCATCGGCCACTCCAAACTTAGGGCACGACGCTCCATCTCCATCGGCTCTCCTCAAGGTGCCTCGGCCGATAGGACAAAAACGGAAAAAGTTAGCTCATCGCCCCTCCCTGAAGAAGCAGAAAACCGATGCCAATGTTGTTGCCCCGACGCCACCGTCTCCTCAAACAACACCGGTTCCCTCATCTCCTCAGGTACACGCCAAGTCTCAATATTATTACCCGCTTTTTCATTTACCTTACTAGTTTTATTTTCAGCTTGAGTCATCGGCTCTAGAATCTCGACATTCTTCCGATAACCCTCCAAGCACTGAGCCGATGGCTTGCCCAGCTGCTCCACTTTCAGCACCAAGTCCTCTAGCCGTCAACGAGACTGCTCCTATTCCATCGGCTGACATCGGCCCTTTTGAAGAACAACCTATTCACTTCCCTGAAGCCGATGCCACCCGAGCTGCTAATGTCCTTCCTCAGGTAACCCCTTTATACCCATATTTCATTTTTAACTTTTCACTGATTCCCCCACCGATGTCAATTCGCAGTCCTTGGCCGATCTGTTCTCTTTGACATCGGCAAATATCTAGAGGCAGAAGAAGCTACAGCCACCAGCGCGGCGCCCAAACCGCCCTTTTCAGCCGACGTGCGCGAGTACTTAACGAGCATCATCAGTCGGCTGGAAAATCCGATTGAAGCACTAGTAGAAGACTGCGGGCCAATCCGGGCAAGATTTGCAGACATTGAACACCACCTGCCCGAAGAACTTGTTGATGCTCTAACTCCCGCAGCATATCTGGAGTCTTATAGGTTCAAACTCATCAAGCTTAGATAGCGCATAGCCGATCGTGCCGACCAACAGAAGATAACTCAAGATATTCAAGCCGATCGGCTGTTAGCTCAAGCAGACAAGAAAAAACTTGATGACATGGCCGCTGCCCCCCAAGAGCTCCAACCCAAGCGAGATCAACTGAAGAAGAAAGAGGCCGATTTGCTGGCAGAACTTGAAAAAGTTCGCAAGGATCTTGAAGCAATAGAATCCCAGCTTATCGGCCTGCCGCAAGCTATCCAAGACCAAGAGGCTAAAGTTGCAACGACGGTGTGTCAAGTCATTCATCGGTCAATCTATCCAAGACAAACTGATGATAAACCGCTCCCAATAAGCCGATACGATCTACGCACGCGTGATGTGATATACCTAGTCAATCTATGAGATCAAACTGAACTGATGCAGCCATAGATAAAATAAATATATCGTGGTAAGTCGACTACCATAAACCGACTAGAATATCGGACCTAACCGAGGAAGTCCTAGCCGATAGGTAGCCGGGGTGACGAGACTTACCCTCTCGCAGGAGGTCGGACCTAACCGATGCAGCCCGGCTCGAGAAGCAAGATCCCGTCGGAAGGGTGGCGATGCGCCGAATTTGTATTGATCGAGTGATAATTTACAAGGTACCCGGGCATACGTATTTATATCCCGAGTTACATGAGTCCTTATAGGACACGGTACATGATTTCCTAATTATAACAGAAAACGCTAACAAGACCTGACCGGACACGAGGTCAGGTTTCCTAAAGATAAACACTGGCCTAATTAATATGTACAGTAAATAACTGCCAAACAGCGGTCTTCATGGCCCCTTCCCGGAATCGGTCTCTTCTAGATTAATCTCCGCCAGTTGACTGTAATTTCCCCTTTTGACCGAATCTGACATAGGGCCTTACCAAATTTTGGCGTTAACAGACCCCGAGAGGCGTTAGAAGGGGCCCGGCCCCTTCGTCGGATTCGTCGGTCCCCAAGTCCTCGAGGTGCTCCTCCCGGTCGAAGAACCTGGCCACTGTCGCAGAGGCCTCGGCCACGGCCTTCCGAGCCTCTTCTTCCCTTTCGGCGGGGAATCCCTCCAACACCGGGGCCAGGGAGAACTCCGCGTCTCACGCCTGGTAGCACCCAACGACGTACTCCGCCACCCGCGTGGCGAGCTCTGTTCCCTCCTTCTCAAGGAGCTCATGAATTCGCCGGGGGAGCAAGTCCAGCGTGTGCAGCAAGTCGCCAAACTCCACCAGCTCCTGACCGACCCTGCTGGGCCCCCCAAGCTTCCGCTGGGGTGCCCGGATGCCGATGCGCTTGAGACACCCCTGGACCCTGGAGCCGTACCGCCCCAGGCAGGTTGCGATCTCGCTGTCTAGGTCCTTCCGGAGGGCGAGGCTATTTTGCGCCAATCTCAGCCGTTTCTCTGCCCTGGCCAGCTTCTCGGCTGAGTTGGCCGCGCTTGCCAATGATGGGGAGCCGCTTGACGTGGCCCGCTCGACGGCCCCGCGCGCCACGGCCTCGAAGCCGGCCGCGCGTTTCTGGGAGGCCTCCATCTCTGCCTGCTGGGCCTCGGTAGCCTTCATCTCCGCCTCCCGCCGGGCCAGGGAGTTCTCCTTCTCCTCCAGGGTCGCCTCTCGCGTCCCAAGAGCCTCGGCTTTGGCGTCCACGTCGGTGGCCAGCATCTCCGCCTGCTCTTGCTCGCGCCGGTGGTCGGCCTCCCGTTCTTCGAGGTCTTCTTCCCAGGACACCAGCCTCTTCTCCTTGCTCAGGAGGCGGCTCATGCCGTCCTGGGCCATGGCGCTGGAAAGCTTGGCGGCCTCCTCGCTAATCACCGCGGCTTCCTCTCGCGCGCTGATCTCACGCTCCCGGGCCGCGAGACCGGCCTCTTTCCCCCGGAGGCGGTCCTCCCGGGAGGACATCTCCTTCTCCCGTGTGTTAATGCCAAAATTTGGTAAGGCCCTGTATCAGATTCGGTCAAGAGGACGGTTGTAGTCAGTTAACAGAAATTGGTCCAAGAAGCAGGCCGAGTCCGAGAAGGAGCCATGAAGACCGCACGTGGCAGTTAATTATTATATTTATTAGGAAAAGATTTATCTCTTTTAGGAAACCTGACCTCGTGTCCGGTCAGGCCTTGTTAGCGTTTTTCTGCTATAATTAGGAAATCATATACCGTGTCCTATAAGGACTCATGTAACTCGGGGTATATATACGTACGCCCGGGCACCTTGTAAATCATCAATCACAGATCAATACAAAACTCGGCGCATCGCCACCCTTTCGACGGGATCCTGCTTCTCGAGCCGGGCTGCATCGGTTAGGTCCGAACTCCTGCGAGAGGGTAAGTCTCGTCACCCCGGCTACCAATCGGCTAGGACTTCCTCGGTTAAGTCCGATATTCTAGTCGGTTTATGGTAGTCGGCTTACCACGATATAGTTAGTTTATCTATGGCTGCATCAGTTCAGTTTGACCTCATAGATTGATTAGGTATATCACATCACGCGTGCGTAGATCGTATCGGCTTACTGGGAGCGGTTTATCATCAGTTTGTGCTGCATCGGTTAGGTCCGACCTACTAAACTGCTAGCGATAAACCGATCCTGCTAAGCCGATGCTTTATGCGCAGGCGTCTTATCGGGGTGTATAGCCGGTAAATTATCTTCATCACTATCGCATTACATCTATCGGCCTATCGAGGCATCGTTATCATCATCAGTCTGTGCTGCAACGATTGGGTCCGATCTACTAGACTGACGATAATAGCTTTACTCTTGATGAGCCGATGGGTGTTGTGCGATGGTGTTATCGGAGTGCTTAGCCGATAAGTTATCTGTTGAAGCCGACTGCATCTATTCATTGTCTTATTTTATACTCGTCCTGTTCAGTAGTCGGCTGGCTCATTATTTATCTATTATTTATGTTATTACATGCCTTATCACATATACTTGCCTGTATTATTGTTACGGTCGGGTAAGGGATGGCCGATCGGTTTATTTTGTCGATCCGAATACAAGTACAAGCAGGTACCCGGGCACGACCCCAGGTGAGGACCCGGGCACGAGCTTAGGTAAGGACCCGGGCACGGGCCCGGACAGCAGACAAAGACCCTGGGAGCCGATGCGAGCAAAGGGCCCGGGCACGGGCACGTTTTCACGACAATATCAGTAACACTAAACTACGATCGGCTAAGATTTATCTGGTTTATTTATTTATGCATTCTACATGTTTATTTTACTAAGTTTATAGCCGGTTTTTGAGTATCCCTTCAATGATCGGCTAGCGCGATACTTGATTGTTATTATGCTATTATTCCTGCCGTCATCGGCTTTAAGCCGATGTATAAGTGCTACAGTACATATCGGCCACCGGCCGATGAGTTGAGTCCAAGCCGGCTTCCAGCCGATTGGCTCACGAATTTAACATTCCTCTCCTTGTCAATTACAGGGTCAAATTGACTGGCACGCCTACGAACCTCAAACTTTAGGACCTGCACTGGAGTGAAGCAAATCTCCCAGGCCTTCGCGTGTCGACCAAGACGCCGGACGGCCCCCGGCGGGTTTTCGGCGTCAACACGCTTTTGGCACGCCTGGTGGGACCACGAAGTTTCAACCCAAAGTTTCAACGAACACAGTTTCAATCAAGATTTGAACATGGCTGGAAAAGAAATCAAGTCGGACAATGTGATTCCGGTCACCATGGAAGATCTAACTGAAGAACAAAAATAGCAAGTTGAACAGACTATGACAAATTTCCAGAAGCTGTGCTTAGAGTCCTTCAGCATGACAAGGCAAGGGCCGATTCAGAAGTCTCAGTTTCCAAAACCAGTATTGGTAGGAGAACCGAGCCGCACACAGCCCGAGAGTCCACCTATCAAGCCTTTGCAAGATATGGTCAATGAGGCTATTCATCACGCGCTCATTAATCAGTCAGGAGTCTTGGTAAATACACTGCATAACCTCATCAAGAAGACTGTTGATGGATCGATCGCCCAGGAACCAACCCGGGGTCCTTTTTTCTCCCGCCAAAGATGGAGCCAAATCAAGCTAATTACAACATCAGTAGAGATATACCAGAACACTTATTCGCACAGAACCAGGCTGGGGGGCAACAGGATATTCCTCCTGGATATCACCGATCTATTTATTATGGGGGATATCAGCAGAATTGTCCAGGAGGAGGGGCCGATCCAGGTGCTTACCAGAGGGAGTATCACAGACAGAATCGGCAACCAACCCCGCCGATACAGTATCAGCAGTATCAACAGGAGAATGCAAGAGAAGAAGATTTGTCGGCACGGGTTGAAGAGATAGTAAGAGAGCAGTTCGGGATTAAGCCCAAGGAACAAGCGTTCATGTATCGGCATCCATATCCTGAGTGGTTTGATAGAGTTCCGTTACCACACCGATACAGGGTCCCGGATTTTTCTAAATTTTCAGGGCAGGATAGCACATCTACAGTAGAACATGTCAGCCGATTCCTGGCACAGTGCGGGGAGGCATCGGCTGAAGAAGCCCTGAGGGTTAGGTTTTTTCCCCTGTCACTATCTGGATCGGCTTTTACATGGTTCTCTTCGTTACCGCCGAATTCTGTTCGGGGGTGGGCCGATCTGGAAAAACAGTTTCACAAATATTTCTTTGCTGGAATTCATGAGTTGAGACTGTCAGATTTGACATCAGTCAAGCAACGACCAGATGAAACAGTGCCAGAGTATGTTCAACGATTTCGAGATATCAGAAATCGGTGTTACAGTTTGAACCTGAGCGATGGGCATCTGGCTGATCTGGCTTTCCAGGGTCTTTTGGCACCATCAAGGAGAGATTTTCTTCGCAAGAATTTGATTCCTTGGTGCACCTGGTGCAGAAGGTATCGGCTCATGAAAGCCGATTTCAAGAAGCCAAAAAGGACAAGTACAGAGAGGGTTTCTCAAGTTCAAGTTTATTCATCGACTCAGACGATGAGGAATCCGATGCTAAAGTTGGATTGCAGAGTGGCAAGGAACAAGAAAGTCAGTATCATGCCCATGGAGTCAAGGGCATATCCGGCAAGGAGGACAGTATGATTTGATGTTATAAGGCCGACAAAATCTTTGACTTGCTATTACAGGAAAACAAATACAACTGCCGCCAAATCACGTGTTCCATCAGCCGAAGAACTAAAGAAAGAAGATATTGCAAGTGCACAATACTATGTCGCATCAACTAACGAGTGCAAAGTTTTTCGGCAACAAATTCAGTCGGCTGCGAACAGGGCAGAATCAAGTTTGAAGACAAGAAGCCGAGGGATGAAGATTGACGCACCGTTCCCGTGAACATGTGTACGCGGGAATCATCGTCAAGAAAATCAGGCCGATGGAGCAAACATCAAAAGATAAATCAAGAATTACTTCATCGGACATGATAGAGAGGTATTCAAAGATATGAGGAACAGGGATGGAGCCAGAAAAATTAATCCGCATTGGATTGCCCGTTCTTTCGATTCTGCTGGATCAGGAATGAGACTCCATCAGCTGAAATTGCCCCGAGGTAGCAGTGCAGGGAATCGCGTTATGATCAGCTAGCAGGAGTTTTCGTAGGATCGGTCGCTTAGAAAAAGGCATCGGTTCATAGCCGACTAGGCCGGTCTATGACGAATTCTGAAGAGGATGAAGAGGAAGCGCATGAGAAACAAGTCAAAATCCTCAGTGGTGTCCTAGCGGCATATTCACGAAGAAATCAGAAAGAAGGGCACAGCGGTTGCACCGGAAGAACAAGGAAGAGCAGCGCCAAGATCAGGCTGGGGAGTAAGCCGCATCATCGTCTTAAGAGGACCAAACAAGTTTGGCAAGTAAAGAGGAAGGACACTGAAACGCATTGGCTCCGGGAACATGGTTTCTTCTCTTCCCCAAAAGGAATACATCAAAGGACTCGTTCTCACGTGTCCAGACGAGGAGGGCGGAGAGTGAAGTTTTACGCCTCAGCTGACACTACGACCTGACCAAGCTACACATTGAAAACCTGAAGCAATCAGAGCTCGGCACCTGAAGCCATTATACCATCAAGGGCGGCCTAGAAATGGGAAGCCGATTGACCCAAAGATGTTCGATGGGGGAGCCGCAGTTAATCTTATGCCATCATGCCACGTTCCGGAAGTGGGGAAGACATGCCGAAGATCTTGTCAAGACAAATATGGTGACTAAAAGACTCGGGTGGGAATTCATCAGAAACGAAGGCGTGTTGAACGTGGAGTAAACGGTAGGGAATAAGACATTACCCACCACGTTTTCGTCATTGACGGGAAGGGGTCGTATAGTTTGCTCCTCGGCAGGGACTGATTCATGCGAACTCTGTGTGCCCTCAACGATGCATCAATGTTTGAATACAGTGGCAGGGAGATCAAGTCGAGGGTAGTGTTAGCAGATCGGCTCGACCAATGTTAGCCTGACCGATCTACCCGTTTGGGAAGCTGCATGGTGTTTGACTGCCTATCTGGAAAAATATGGGAAGGAGACTACCTCGAGTTCACTAAGCCAGGGGCATACAGCCGATCCAGCAAGTCGGCTCTGAATTGTTGCTTGATGGGGCTCCATTGAAGACTTTAGGGACAGTTGGGGCAAGGATTTACGTCGGCTGATGATCTTGGAAGAGATCGATATATGGACACCAGGAGATAGGACCCCAGAGGCACGTACATAAGTAAAAAACTTGAGAGTCCTGAGCTACGAGAGAGAATTGAAATAGCATTGCTAAAAGAGTATCAGTGCTTCGCCTGGGAGTACCATGAGATAACGACAGGATTAAGCCGATCAATTGCTGGAACATCGCTGCCCATTAAACCAGATTATCGGCCGTCAAGTTTCTTTCTCAGGCTCCAAGGAGATTCAAAGCGGACGTTGTACGAGCCAATCAAAGCAGAGAGTACAAGGTTGTTACGATGCCAAGTCATTAGGCCGCATGCCGATATGCTGAGGATTTCTAATATATGTGGCGTCCGCAGTGGAGAGAAGAAGAACGAAAATTGAGGATATGTATCCGATTTCCGGATTTGAATAAAGCTACCCCCCAATGATGAAGTACCCCATGCCGATAGCGGACTTACTGGTGGATGCTGCATCAGGACACAAGATATCAGCTTCATGGACGGCAATGCAGGATACAATCAGATTTTTATGGCGAGACTGAAGAAGGAGATATAATTATCTAAAACTGCGTTCGCAAGTGGTTCGTGCTCCGTGGAGCTATCGGCTTGTATGATGGGTAGTAATGACTTTTGGAATTAAAGAGTGCGGTGCGACTTATCAAAGACGATGATTATATATTCAGAGATCTCTCGGCTACTGGTAGAAAACATTAGATAGTATTATATTGATGATTGTGGTCAGTCCAGTTTCCAGAAGTGAAGGAAAGCCATCATAAGCCGATTCTACCTAAAAGTATGGAGAGGCCAAGAAATATGGACTGAGGATGAATCCCAACAAGTGCGCTTTTGGTGTATCGGCCTGGGCAATTTGGAATTTTCATGGTTCATGAGCGAGGAATTGAAGTTAGTCAGCGAAGTATCCAGAGCCATAAGACTACAGAGCCACCAAGCATAAGACGAGTTGCAATCGTGAATTGACGGCAAAGATTAATTTGTGAGAAAGACTTTATATCAAACTTATCAGGGAAAAATTGAGTCTTTCGCCATTGTTATAAGTATGAAAAGCGGCGATCAAGAGTTGTGTGGGGGACAGCGCAGCAGAAGAAGGCGTGAGACGGAGCATCAAGAATTATCTTAGTTCCCCGCCTATTTTGATTCCGCCCGCCAGGGAGTCGTCGGTTCGGTATTACTAATACGGGCCGATAAGAGGTCTCTTCGCTCTGTTTTGATCAAGAATTTGAGGGCAAAGAGCGAGTTGTGTTTTATCTGAGTTAGACACGACTTCTAGAGGCTTGAAACAACGCATATCCTCGGTGAGGAAATTATGCCTCATGTTTATATTTCTCATCATGTCAATAAGAACATTATATCATCGGCTATGAGTAGTAGTTTGCCCAGGCCGATGGGCTGGCTTCACAGTATATGCTGTCGGCTCCCAGTCTTAAAAGGCGATGTTGGCAAATGGAATTTTTGCTTTGACAGGAGTTTGACTTAAGGTACGAATCGGGCTTAAAAAGTCCAATCAAGGTAACAAGCAGGCATGGCCGATTTTATTGTTGCAGTAGCACAGAGGATCTCACGAAGATGTGATGCTGGGCGAGGACTCCCTTGGACTCACTTTCTATTTTTTGATGGATCGGTTGCAAGCACGAACAGCACTGTATCGGTTTGGTCATTTGTTATCGCCTTGGGGGGCAAGTTTTGAGTTGTTTTACAATTACCCCTTATCGAACTAACCAATCACGAATACGAGGCGGTTGCTGCGAAAGGACTTCAACTTCTATAAAAGAAATAGACTGAGCAGTCATAGAGGTTATGTACTGACCTTCTTTGTTGGTGATCAAGCAGTTATCTGGGAGAAATGAGATTGCAAGGATGATGTTTTGAGGTATTTATTGAAAGTGAATTATGAGTTGTATAAAGGATTTCAAGATGTATCCGTAGATCATATTCCCAGGGAGCAGAATCTAGAAGCCCAATGATCTGCGCAAGTTGCTTCAGGATATCGGCTGAATAGATAGGTTGAGTAGAGATAGGATATTGAATGTCCAGAACAAAGCCAGATGCACTGGAGACGAGGAGATAAATTGATTACTTGCAAACCCATCGCAGTCTGTTTCCAGGAAGATTCAGCAGGATAAAGCTACTAAGTATGTACTACTTATAGGAGCTGTATTATCGGACTTTTAAAAGAGTTCTGCTTAGGTGCCTGGATTGGAAGAAGGCCAAAGTGGTTATGTGTGAGGTGCATGAAGAGCATCTGTGGGACTCATCAATCGCTCATAAGATGAAGTGGTTTGCTTGAGAAGAGTAGGGTATTTTTGGCCGACAAATGCTGGAGGATTGCTTTAGGTATTATAAGCGATGTCAAGATTGTCAAAAGTTGGAAATATACACGCGAGCACCAAGCATGGCTATGAATACCTATCATCAAACCGTGGCCGTTCAGAGGTTGGGGAATTGACATGATCCGGCCAGGTTTTTCCTCCATCAAGTAAGGGGCATAAGTTCATATTGCGGCAACGGATTATTTTACCAAGTGTGGAGGCGATTTCCTTTGAAGAAAGTACATCCAGGGAAGCGATCGAGTTTGTAAAAGAGCATATTATTTATCGGTTCGGGATTCCTCAGACAATAACCACTGATCAGGGATCTATTTTCGTATCTGATGAGTTTCAACAGTTTGCTGCCAGTATGGGAATCAATCTTTTAAATTCGTCGCCTTATATGCGCTCAAGCCAATGGACAAGCAGAAGCTTCTAACAAGAGTTTGATCAAGTTGATTAAGTGGAAAATTGATGAGGCAGCAGGCATGGCATACTACATTAGCCGATTCGCTATGGGCCTATCGATGGCATGCCATGATCTACTCGGTGCCGCGTATCAGTTGGGTATATGGACATTGAGGCAGTATTACCATGGGAGACAACATCGGCTCTAGGAGAATTTCTTTGCAGAATCAGTTGACAGCCGATGATTACTTATAACTTGATGAACAGATGAACTTGAAGATTTGGCTCAGAATCGGTTAAGAGCGTTGGAAAGGATCAAGGAAAATAAGGCTAGGGCAGCTCGTATTACACAAGAAGAGGTGGTGAATAAGTCGTTGCTGAGGGAGATCTTGTTTGGAAGTTGATTTGCTGATCGGTCCAGAGATTAATAAGTTCGGAAAAATGGTCGCCTAATTGGGAAGGGGCCCTATCGGATTAATCGCTGTGGCCTGGTAAACGCCATTATATATTAGAAGGTCTTGGACGGACCAGAGTTTGCTAAAGCGCTTAACAGAAAATATCTCAAGAAAGTACTATCCCAGCGTTTGGACATTAATCTTAGATCGGTTTAAGTGCAGCCGAGTTCTAAGCAGTTGGAAGCCGATGTTTTTCCACATCGCCTAAAGACAGCACGAATATCAAATTGATATCGCCTGTTAGATTCAAAAAGCAAAAAATATCAAGGTTGAAAGGATAAAAGTAGCAGAGCCCGGAAAGATGAGCAGAAAAATCCATGTATATTTAAGTTCAAGAGAACAGAAGCAGAAGGGTGATCGGCATGTCGGCCTCCAAAATCGTCAAGTTTACAAAGCGTTTAAAGGATTTACACAAGAATATTTTGGATCACTTCAATTGACGCGCAAGGCAGGATCTGATCCAATCTCATTGATAGCACGGATAGTCATCTTCATCAGAGCGGATGGTTTTCAGGATTCTTGCGCCGAATGAATGACAGTGACCGTACTATCGCTGCCACTTGGCCTCTTGGTCCTGGACAGCTTGCGGAGCCGATTAATTGGGATATTGTGCTTGAGGTCCTTGCGAACTTTTCAAGCTCTGCTAGCAAATCGAGCCTCCTTTTTCTTTAATCTCTCTCTTG
>RYFJ01002604.1:0-196932 GCA_003991445.1 Oryza meyeriana var. granulata
TAACGCCCCTAGCATCCTTAGGCAAAACCCTAATCTTAAAATAAAACATTTGTAATTGTGGAAAAAATTGATTTTATTTGTCGTTGTGCTGTGTGGTCGGATCTCTTTTCCTCCCTTCATATTGGAGTCTCGCAACCTGCGATCCCCTTTTTCATCCTGGGTTCCGATTCGAGAAAAATACTCCAACATCCTTGAAAATTCTCAAATCCGCACTTAAATAGTTACGGATGGCCCACTCCAAATAACCATTAATCCAAAGAATCCTATCCCTTCTTTTAGACCCCAATCAAATAAATCCATTTCCCTAAATTTAACAATCCATTCAACAATTTAACCCTCCAAATAAACACCCTTTGTTGCTATCTTCCAAGAAAAATTCACAAGAAAATATAAAATCACTGTTCCTCAAGGGCCTCAATCTTCCTTGGGCCCATTCCTGCGCTTCTCTTCTCTCCCTGAGCGACGCCACGCGTCGTCTCCCTCGCCCGGCGCCTCGACGAAACGGAGTTACAGTACTGTGCTTCGTCACCCGCGTCCCGTTCCTCTCTCTCTCCCTCTCGCCGGCTGAACGCCGTCGCCCATGTTCAAATCCCTTGCCCGCGCCTCTGGATGCCCTAGCTCCCCGAACCCGGTCGCCGACCACGTAGCGATGCCACCGTCATCCCTTCCCTGTGCCGGACGAGGACCGTCGTGTCGCCTGCTCGCCGCCAAACCCGCCCGCCAGCCTTACACCCCACCGGCTCTCGTCACCCCGACCCCGCTGCCAAAGCGCGCCCAAGGCTCGGGACCCGAGCACGGCTGCCCCGCCGCCCAAAAGTTGGAGGAAAAAACACCCCTTTTTCCCCTCCTCTTCTCCCCCTTATATCCCGAGAGGTCCAATCGGCATTCATCTTTCCTCCCCCGCTGCGGGCCTCCTCTGTCTCGCCTCATCGTGCCGCTCGCAGTGGAGCGTGGACCAGCTTGACGCCCTGCCGCCAGCTCGCCCTTCCACGAGTAAATCCCGGCGAGTCCCTACGCCTCGCCGAGCTCGCCCGCGCACTATAAAACCTCCATCACCACTCGCCCTGTGTTTTCCCCTTCCAAAATCTATCCTCCCCAAACACATCTATGTCCCGTCGCGTCAAGCCGCGGCCACGCCTAGGACGCCCGCCGCCCGTCGTCGTCGGCTCTCTTCTCGGCCCGTCCGTCGCCAAGGCCACGAAAACGGATTTCACGTTCGTGCCACTGCGCGGCTCGTCTCACTGCGTTCTCCACTTCGGTAGCCTAAAAAAAACCCGGCCCCCGGTTTCCCTTTCCCTCTTTTGGTTTCTCCCTTAGATTCGTCGTGATCGACCGCCAAGTACCCTAGGAGCCTAGTTCTCCGCCGTAGACACCGCACCCAATCGTCGTATCGCCACCTCCTTTTGTTTAGCCGTCAACTGCTCTCTAGCGCCTAGCCTTCCTACCACTGCATCGAGGGATCGCCTCCTAAGCACGTCAGGAGCCCTCGACCGCGCCGAATCAACCTACGAGAGCCCACCAACGAAATGCCCAAATCTCTGCCGCCATCATGCTCGGCCACAATACCTCGTCGTCGTCTTCATTCTGGTGAATTCATGTCGTTAGTCGTCTTTCCCTTGGTGTCCGCCTTGCACCGATGACCTCCCCGTCATGTGAACCCTCGTGCTTCGCTTGGACGGCCCACGCCGTCGTCGGTCGTTCGATCAACTCCTGTTCATCGTCTTCCTCGCGTCGCACAGCAGAGAGCCAAGGACGCCACCCCCGCCGTCACTCGAACCTCTAGTCCACCATGGACCGCGCGCCTGCATGTGGACCACTTCATCTCGAAGCACAGTGAACCGGATGGCTGCTCCTCGCCCACCGTCTCCATTGCACCGTGGTCCGTGCACCCGTTTCCCCGTCGACTCGTGGCTGACAAGCGGACCCCGCCCGCTAGCTGGGGCCCGCCTGTCAGGTCCCGCCCGCGATCTCCTCCGGTCGGGCCGTGAGGCCGCATGGCCTAGGCCGACTCGGCCCCCGCGCCCGCAGCCGGCAAGCTAGACCACCATCGCTGTGGGCCAGCACAAGTCCCTGCTCGTGCGCGCGCCGTTTCCACAGGCCGTCCGCTGGGCCCCGCCTGGCAGTGGCCCGAGGAAAGAATAAATGGAGAAATAAATTCTAAATCTTTTTCCAATACACCAAAAATGCCAAAATCTTCTAAAATCCATATCTTTTGCCTCGCTCGTCCGATTAACTTCGTTCCAGTTCCAGAAATTCTCTAAAAATGAGATCTTTTCGGTGGCATATTTAGAAATCCCTAATAGGACAATTATACTAGTCTTTTTATTTTCTTCGTAACACGTGTAGTTTTGGAACCCGATGAGCCTCAAGACGTGGATTTCGAAGACGAAGCTGCAGGCCTTGAGCAAAGCAAGTCACCTTTGATCATCTTGAACCCATAACTACAGAACTAAATAATTTATTTGCCAAATCGCATAACCTAGGTTACACTGTAATTAAATTCTCGGCCGCGGTCGCGAGACGACCGACGGGCCGCCGACCCATTTGCTGCATGACTTCCTTGATTGATTGCGATTCCTTTAAACATCCTTGTCACCGTCCTTGACAGATCTCGGTATCCGTGCCGACGGGCATGGTACCGATGATCGCCTATCAAATTTAAAAATGTCTACGATGGATAAAATTTGGGTTTACGAAACATTGGAAAACCCGACACCTGGGTCGGTGCCTTGAAAATAAAACAATTTGCAAAAACCGCGGTGCGGGGATCGTGCTAGCAGGACGAGTCTCCCGCACTGTAGCTAAGGACTGATTCTCTTGGGATTTCATCCGAACATATAACAATACAACCACATGAGTGATGGTGGAGTAACGTGTCGCCCAGGGACGCCTTGCGTGCCAATGGACTGTGGATCGTGCGGGAGGGCGTCAGGGTAGCCTCCTGGGTTCCTGGTACAACATGGTCGAGGACCTACCCTATGATTGGTCGTGAACCCCTCCAGTTGGCATAGGGTAACCTAGGTGAACTCCGGAAACGCCTTGTCGCGAAAACCCCTAGTCACCAGTCGTGTTCGTTCAGTCGCGAGCTGAGTGATAGGGTAAGTCGCGACGTGTGGGTAAAGTGTACTCCTTCTGCAGAGGTTTAAACTGTTTGAACAGCCGTGCCCACGGTCAAGGGCGGATGTAAGGTGATTTCTTAGCGTAGTTTTGCTTGACAACTGTTTGCAAAGGATGTTTGCGGAGTGGGAATCCAATTTCGGAAATGGTGTGATGCTGTCAAGGACAACCAAGCTGTGGGCCCGATGATGTTGGATCAGCTAGGGAGCTGGATCCTCGAGGTTAACTCTTGGGAGTTGCGCCAAATCAAAGATTGATACAAATCACTCCAATCCGGACAAGACCGCACCTTGCCCCAATTGTCGAGAAGCACACACTTAGACTATTCGGAAAGCAATTCAAATGAAACGAATTGTAAAAACAACCAGCCATCCTTTGAAGCTTGCATTAACCATCTAAGTTCCCCTAACTTGTTGAGTACGCCAGTACTCACCCTTGCTCTATATATACATATCATTCCCCCCAGTGCCGGAAGACGAGCTGAATCCAACGGATGAGGAGTTCTTCCAGGAACAGGCTGGCTTCGAGGAGTTTTAGGGTTTCGGCTTAGTTCCCGAGTCGTGCTTGTGGCTTTGGGCTAGTTTCCGCTCTTTTGCTAATGCATCGTTGTCGGCTTAGTTCCCGAGTCGTGCTTGTGGCTTTGGGCTAGTTTCCGCTCTTTTGCTAATGCATCGTTGTGAATTCGGGGTATGTCCGCAGTTCCAATTTGAATGTAAGACTATGTCTATTAATAAAGACAAGTGGTGCCATGACGGTTCCATTGCCTGTTGTGCCAGCACTGTATTCCTGGGACTGGTACAGGTTTACAGGTTAATTGCAAGGTCCGAACTCGTTCTCACGGAAGGTCAGGTTAGGGCGTGACACTTTTCCAAAATCACAAAAATATAGTTCTGTCGCCCTCACTTTTCTCATCTTTATTAAATAAATTTTTTTTAGCTAGAGGCCTGCTTTATATAGGGGAGGGAATAAATCTCCCTCCCCTAAGACTATTCCACCTGCAAATTTGTGATTTCCAAAGATGTATATATATATTTTAAAATTAAAAATTAAATAAAAATAAAAATAAAAAATCACCAGTAAGCCGCCATCGTGGCCTGGCTCGTCAAAAGTGAGCTATGGTTGGGCGGTCGGATGGCTTCCACCGTGTCAATGCATCAACACGAGGTCACGAGTGCAAATGGCAACGCAGAATTCGGTTAAGTTATTATAACCAAGCAAGAGACGTCACTAGAAACAGCTGCAAGCGTCCACGGAGGGAGTACCAGTTACACAAACACCTAACAGTACTAACAGACCTCCTCTTTTACCGCGGCCGCGCACGATTCCCGGACGCACGCACACCAAACTCACATCGACGAGACGAGCTTTTGCCTCGCGATCGATCTATCGCGGCGCTAAACCTTAAAACAAACGCGCGGTAGTCACGCACGGTAATTCACGGTGGAGCGGTAGGTCGAACCGGCCTGCCACCCGGAGGGGATGACGTTGTTGGCGACGAGCACCTTGCCGGAGCCCGAGGTGAGCTGGATCGAGAACGGCGGGCGCAGCGGCTGGCCGGTGTTGGAGTTGAGGCGCCACGTGGCGCCCCACGACTGCTGCATCGCCGTCCACCTGCCGCCGCGGGCCATCTGGGATGACTTGCCGCCGCCCTCCATGATGTGCACCGCGGCGAGGTCGCCGTCGCCGTTCGCGTACTGGACCAGGACGGCGAGGTAGTACGGGTTGGAGCCCGCGTCCACCTTGAAGGCCACGTTCATGCCAAACTTGCACGGCACCCTGTAAAAAAACATTCGTAATTCAGTAAACATCTGCCCTTGTACATTGTCTAGAAATATTCAGTGGCGGCGCACCTCTTGTACTGGATCTTGAGGACTCCGGCGGAGCGGAGGCGGTCGCCCATGCCACGGTTGGCCATGGCGCCGAAGGCGGTGCCGCTCATGTCGAAGTGTGCCGCCTCGTTCAGGCATGCCCCGCCGGGGCAGGAGTCGGTGATCACGACGGTCACTGGGCGGCCGGAGCAGGCCTTGTTGCCGGTGCACTTAATCTGTACATAGAGTTCGTTAGGATTTAGGAATGCTCCACGCTGCATGCATCTCACTAGTAAAATATACAGATATATATACATATACTGACCTGGTAGCATGCACCGCAGCCTTTGCCGTTCTTGAAGAGGGAGGGCCCGCCGGCGGCGATCATCGACGAGAACGGGCGCTGGCCGACGGCGCCCTGGTAACCACACGCACCACCTACATTGAGATCAAACCGACATGGCAAAGTGAGTTCTTAATTATTGCTCCTGCTCTCTGAAAAGCCAATTGCATCAGGTAACGCACGAGCAAGCAGATAATACTACCATTAATTTGACGACTTACCTTCGCTGCCGTCGCCGTGTGGGCCACCGTACCACGTCGCGCCGCCGGAGGACCAGCCGTAGCCTCTGTCCAACGCCAGGGTGCTCCGGCCGCCGGCAGTGTAGTTCTGATGCGAGGGTGCGTTTGGATTGGTCTCGTATCCAGAGACGGGGAGTGATAGGATCGGTAGCGCCACGAGGATGGCAAAAACGAAAGTAGCCATTGATACTTTCTTGGTGGGCAATCGGTTAGCTATAGCTAGGATTGTTAATCGGTGATTGCTTTGTGATTTGCAAGATGATTGATTTGGGCTGTATATATAGCCAGGCCTTGGGGTCACAAACGTGGTAGCAAATTATATGTACCGAAACATTATTGAGGTGAACGTGGCAACTTGAATTTGTATGTATGTGTCAACTGTGTGTGTGAGAGAGCATATATGTGGACTTTACGGAGGTCAACTGAGCTGAAACGACCAGTCCTTGCATGAAGGAGATGATCACGCAGCCAGAAGAGTTTGGATAAAGAAATCTCACAAGGTAGTTGTGTTAGTTAGAAATGCATTGAAAATTTGCAATTTGATATTCGTCTCGTGTCATCCGTACGTTTGTCAAATACATGGCTACACTCTCATCATTGAACGTATTACAGTACTGCGTACGACTTGAGCTTGAGCTATACGTGCGCAACGTGCCTAGTATTATGCCCGGGCACTGGAATGTTCCTACATTATTATACTACTACTAGCAGTAGCCCAGTAGTTCGATCGAATAGAAAGCGCGAAAATTCCCCCTCAATAAAATTTGGAAATTCAAGCTATCCTTGAAAATCGAAGATTTTATGTGGCTCTTACTGAAGTGAAGTATCCTGACAAAAAGATAATATATTGAAAAGAGGCTGGAAGGGAGGGGGGGAAAGATGCAAATTCTGTTATCAAGAGGAAACAATTGACCATTTGTTTTTCAAATGCCCAATTGCAAGATTCATATGGAATCTGGTCCACTGTACTTTTGGTTTTAAACCAGCCAATAACATGGAGCAATTGATGGGCCATTGGATGCAGGCTTTTGATGAAAAAAAAACACAGAAATGTGGAGGTGATGTCTGTGATATGGACAATTTGGAAAACCAGAAATGCAGCTTGTTTTGAGCATCATTATACTGCTGATCCCATTGAACTAATATACAAAATATGTGCTTGGATGTCTTCTTGGTCGATGTTGCAGATGCTCGAGGAAGATCGAGGAAAGCCACAATGGGGAATGCAGCTCCTAGGACGAACGGTAGATGAAGTATTCAATTGAAGACACGGCTGGCGCTTCAATGTGGGGAGAATTCAAGTTTAACTGGTGTACAAAGAACAGAAGAGAGACAGAAGAAAGCAAGGAAAGATTTTGGGGGCAGATGAAAGACCTCTGGAAACTCTTGGAATAAATGTAATTCCCAGGTTGCTGAACGGTGATATCTTTTGGTGATTGGTTGTGATGTACTGTAATAGACTAGTTTCTCGCTTCGCTTTAGAATTTCCTCTCTTTGCAAAATGAGTGGTGGACACCCTCATGTTTGCAAATGAGACTTTAGTTTGTTTTCTTGCTTTATTTTCTCTTTCTGGACAGTTTGTAGTTGATCATTTCTGGTAGGAGTAATAGAAATGGGAGGGGCGCTAAATAAGGCATGAGGAGTGCTCTCTCTTGCTTCCAAACAAAATAGAAAAGAAAGGGCGGAAATGAACAAGGAAATGGGCCTTTTACTGGGAGAAGTTGTGTGGGCCCTGCTAAAGGCCCAATGTTCCCCGAGTCTCGCGCCGCGGAGTGTGCTGCGCGTTGCGGCTGCACTCAGACACCGTCACGGCGTCACGCACGTAATCCTCATCTACACCAACCGAATCGTTGCCGCGCGCGCGCACGCACGCAATCCGCAACCCCCCGGGAAATTCCCCGGAGTGATCGCCAAACGTGCGGTGCACATAGGCAGGGAGAGGAAACGGGCGTGGTCTTATCGTATTGGATTTGCGTCGCGGAGTCGTTGGGAAACGCCCGTGCAATGCGCCGTTGATAGCGAGCTCCTGCTTCAGTCGCTCGCACGGGCGGGCTGGTGTGAGTGGGTGGGAGGCGACGCTGTTTCGGCCGAGGAGATCATCAGACCAGACTGCCGATCCGCAGTCCGCGTGTACGGGCACACGTAGTCCCGTGAAGCAGCAGCCGCATCTATGGGCATATCACGACGTCTCCCCCCCAATGAGCTCATACGCCGCCGAGGCTCCCGATCACGTAGTCGCCGCCACGGTGGGGTGGGCTGGGGGGCAAATCACGCTTGTTTACTTTGGCAGCGTTGTCATCGGCGAGATTAGAGCAAAGTTGTTGAGATGGCCTGCCGGTCGGTATAGAAAGGTAGGCCCAGGCCCAAAATAGTTTTGTTGCGTTCTCGGAGAAGCGAATTGGGCTCATCCTATACGGCTGCGGAAATCAACTACCTACCTTGGACAAACCAGTGTGTTGGAAGCTTCAGTCTAAACTCAAGATTGGCCCATGTATTAAGTTTAATTAGGAAACCTCGTACGTGTGCTCGTGCGTACTGCCTAGCGAACAATGCACAGTAAAAAAATAGTTATGCACACCCAATGTGAATTGAATCAGATTTGTTATTGATCAAACGTTTGATTGTTTGGATTCTATCAAACAACGATGTTGACAATTGAATGGAACTTTAAGATTCGGGACGGAGTAAGCGAGATCCAAATTGCACTTTCAATTTGTTGTATTTGTATTTTCAACTTGTTGTAATTGTCATTATTGATCATGTGCAACTTTAGTTATAAATTTGTGCAACTCGATTATAAATATGTGCAATTGTATCTAACGGTTCGTATCTTAGCCTTTTTGGATACAGAAAAAATTATTTGATGGATTTATTTTTTTAAAACGTTTGATCAATAGACAGTCTAAATTGAATTCATATATAGTAGCATGTTTTAAAAGCACTTGTCGGCTCTGTTATATGCCATTACAGACACTGACCATACACACAATTAACACGATAACAACAAACATTGACACGTACTGCGGCGAGGAGGGGAGAACTACTAAATCATCTGCGCCTCCTCCTCTGCATATCTCGCCGTTATTTCACACGAGACATACCTTGTAAAACACACACGATTGTTGCACCAACAAATGATCGATCCTACATATGCCTGCAGACATGCAAGCTGCATGGTGCATGCGTGCTAGTTTCAGGGAGTGCTTATATATGATCGTTAGTAGTTGACCGTCGATGTATACGACGCGCCAGGCTTCCACCCGGAAGGGATGACGTTGCTGGCGACGAGCGTCTTGCCGGAGCTGGACGTGAGGCGGATGGAGAACGGCGCCTGCAGTGCCGAGCCGGCGTTCAGCTTCCAGACGGCGCCCCACGACTGCTGCATCGCCGTCCAGGCAGCACCGGCGCCGGTTTGCATGAGGTCCACGCCCGAGAGGTCGCCGTCTCCGTTCTCGTACTTAACGAGCACGGCGAAGTAGTTGGGGTTCGAGCCGGCGTCCACGATGAAGGTCAGCGTTACTCCGGCCCAGTTGCAGGGCACGCTGTACATCACGTGCATTCGATCGGATCGTGAGAAAAAAGACAACGCGAAGAAGAATTAGAGGACAGTTTGCATGACGGTTATATATAGCTGAAGCAGTGCATGTGCCCGGTGGTCCATGCATGGTGATAACAAAAGCTGCGTGAAGCCGTGAACTGCATGTGCTGCGCCGCTTGGCCGACTGGCCAGCAGCGAGCAATTTGCTTAGAAGTGCAGATGCTTACCGGTTGTACTGGATTTGGAGGACGCCGGCGCCGCGCAGCTGGTCAGCCTGGCCGAGCTTCGCCATGGCACCAAACGCCATCCCGCTCAGGTCAAAGTGGACCGGCTCGCTAAGGCACGGGCCTCCGGGGCACTCGTCGGTGATGACAACAGTCACTGGGTTGCCCGAGCAAGCGTTGTTGCCAGTGCATTTCACCTGAAACAATATTACAAATTAATGTCAAATGAAAAAGCATGCGCACGTACGTAGCACAATTAAATCGACGAGCATATGTATATATATTGAACTCATATATGGTATACTGTCCGTATATGTACCTGATAGCAAGAGCCGCAGCCCAAGCCGGACTTGTAGATGGAAGGGCTGCCGGCGGCAATCATGGACGAGAACGGTGTCTGATCGACGGCACCCTGGTACCCACATGCACCACCTGTACACACAGATATGGATTGTTAATTAAGACCTGATAGGCATGAATTTTCTTTTCTAGGAACACTCATCTGATCGATGACAACATATTTACCATCACTTCCGGCGCCATTAGCAGCGCCGTACCACGTAGCGCCGCCATTGGACCAGCTGGAGAGCTTGCGGTGGAACTCAATGGAAGCGCAAGGACGTGGAAGCAAGGTGACAGCAGCAATGAGAACGAAGGTCGACAAGATCGGCTGGAACTTGGAAGCCATGGCTGCCATAGCTCACTGAGGTGCTTAGCTAAACTTGCTAGGATTGTTGTTGCTTTGTAAGGATTGGGAGGATGCAAGCAGATGAGAGGTGGTGTTGGCTGTGTAATGTAGCTAGCGAAAGGATGTGTTCTATTTATAGGAAGCAGACGATGGGCTGTGTGGGCATATCCTTCCATGCACGCATGCATGCATATACGCAGACGAATCTCTCTGCTTGCTTGCTCTGTTGGATAGTTCCATATCCACCATCGATATGCACATGGCTAGGGTCACACATGTTCAGTACAGTCGAAAAGTATAACTATTTACTCAGTAGTAGGCCGGTTCTTTTGTGTGTAGTTCACTTGTCCAATCCTCAATTTGATCGATCGGGACCATGGCAGTTACCGGTATTACTAGCTTTCAGTTTCTGCCTGCCTAGCTAGATCTAGCAAGCTAGTGAAACCATATCATTTGGCTGGAGTGGAGCCCATCTTTGGTTAACTTCTAGCTCGTGAATGTATTATACATGTTATGCGTCATTGTACCCTGAACTTCCAGGGGTCGCATGAGTGAAATTAAAGGTGCAACAATGTGTTAATCCAATTAATGTGCATAGTTTGTGTTAATCTGCTATAGAGAGTAACTGTATGATGATAATCTGTGCATAATATTGTCAATAACTTGCAGGATGACGATGCTTACGTTTCTGTATCCTGAGATAAAATGGCAAGTCAAAAGTGCACAGGAGATTGGCCGTTATTTCAGTTGTCCACTGCACGGCCGCACGCGCGCGTGATGCGATGGTGACCTCTTGCGCTTGGGCATCCCGAGACGTCTCCCCTAGCTTTCGATCGCTTCATTCCTCCCGGTCAACCTGATCGACCGTTTCATTCCCCGCATCCCCAAATTAATCCGTCACCGCCAAAAATTCCGTCCCCCGTCAACTCTCCCGACGAGCGAGCGGCCAATCGCCGGTCGGCTCCCGCGAGCAAACACCGTGATTCGGGGCAGCTTTGCCGGGCTCTGGCTTCCCGAGCTACAGCTCTGTACCTCAGCGAGAATCAGGCGGACGTACGTACGCAACGGCGGCCAGCATGTGCTTGGCCGGCGGGAGGGCCGGCTAGCTCCGGGGGCCATGCATGAATGTAGGTAGGCTGCAACCGTCGATCGAATCGATCGCAACTACGACTTGGCGATCGGTGTCAGCATGCACGCATGTCAATGTGTGGGATGACGATGGTGCATTTAACTTGCACGAGTCGTCGTGCAGTGTTAACTGCGGGTGATAGCTGTTTTGAGTACTGTGGTCGCGTCAAAAATCGCTGGAGTGCCCGGGTGGCTAGTTTTGTCCGCCTTGATTTCTGCCATTAACCCGTGGATCCCGCCGTCCCGGTGAATCGGCACGGCATGTATGGTTTGACGTACTACAGATTGACATCCTGCCGACTGCAAGTTTTTTGCTAACCTGCTGTATGGTGTTTGTTTTTTCTTTTCTTTGTAGCCTTGTCTATTTGTTCTAAATCTCCTATCAATATAATGCCAGTCTGGACTGTCCTTCCGAAAAAAAAAAGACATCCTGCTGACTGCTGCGCTTCTGGCTAGTGGCAACCTACTTGAGAGTGAGCCGGCCTGCCCAATCAGATAGGAGGGCCTTCCATTCTAAGGCCCATTAACTTTTAACCTGGCCAGGGCGAATTTTTTTATTTTTATATTTTTTTAAAAAATATTTATAAAAGTATATTTTTTTCAAAAATTTACAAAAATATACTCCCAACGCGCTCTGTGAGAGTGTTTTTTAAAAAACGCCCTTCCAAATGGCGTTTTAGTTGATGTGGCAGACGGCCATCGGCTGGGCAGCCGACGGCCGTCAGCAATTTTGCAGGCGGCACCCTAGCCGCCCGTTAGAAGGGCGGCAAGGGGGCCGTCTGCAAAATGCCTAACCCCCAGGCCGTCTCTTTTGCGAGCGGCCCCCTTGCCACCTTCCTAATGGGCGATTTTTGTCAGCTAGGGGGCCGGCGGCAAAATGGCCGGCCCTTGGCCATTTTATGGGTGGCCTCCTTACCGTCCTCCTAGAGGATGGTTTTTGGCCAGCCAGTGGGCCCCTGCAAAATAGTCCTTTTACTTAAAAAAATCTTTTCGAGTAAAAAATAGTCCTTTGGGAGGACGATTTTTTGCTGGCCCAGTATAAAACCTTCTCCTAGCCTTCGAAAAATTCATAAAATTCAAAAAAATGACAGAAAAAAAGAAGAAAGAGCTGAAAGCAAAGGCGAACGAAAGTGGCAAAGCCCTGCCAGTTTGCGGATTCGTCTATAGGTAATATTTTATGTCTCTTTGTAATTTCCATTTCTATTCATTAAGTGATGTAGTATGTGTAGTATTGTACTTGTTATTTCACGGGTAAGAGAATGTTAGGTATGGTCCACAGAGTGTAGATCTATTGTAGTTGAGCATAACGGCTAAGGGCATTGATAGGCCGGATGAGAGAAGTTAGGTTTTTTTTACTAGATGAGTAGCCCTAATTCGAGAAACGCTAGGAAGATGGAAATGAGGACGATGACATTTTATTTTTTGTAGTCATATGAAGTATACCCTAAGTATGTAGTTGTATAAAGTATTTTTGGCATAACGAGTTATAACTTACGTTTATTTGGTTATAATGTAGGTTACTATGAATGCATTCGGTATGTCCAGTCGTCAACGACCTCCAATTGGCGTGCCTCCGACGATGTGTTGGTGTGGAGATGAGTGCAAAGTTGCAATAAGTAAGCAGGATCACACATATTGGCAAAGGTATTGGATGTATGCTAATTACGTCTACTCCCCGGAGAAGCCGAAGCCATAAGGGAAGAAATGGAAGTCGAAGAAGCCAGTAGAGGTAATACAAATTATCTTGTAGTACGAAATATTTGAACCTTCGAACTAACAAATTTGCATATGCCAAGGCACCGAAGCCTCCTCCGCCTCTGTGTGACTTTGTGCAGTGGATAGATACAGAGATCTGTCCACAAGATGCAGAGTTTCGTCGCAGGATACGGGAATGGAACAAGGAGCGGCGCGAACGTCTTTGGGCAGCGGAAGCAGAGTGAGAGGCTGAGCAGAAGAGGAAGGAAGAGAAGGAGCGGCAGGGGAAGGAAGAGAAGGAGTGGCAGGAGAAGGAAGCTCGTGAGGCAGACAGGGAGAGGAAGCGGGAGAGGGCACTATGTGCAAAGGAAGATGGGCCAGAGGTGGCGAGGAAGGAAAAGTGCCCACGCTGCACACAGTAGTTGCATATCTAGTCAGATATCCGTTTGAAATACTCTAAGGCATATAATAACGATAACTAAAAACGTTTCATGTGCCGTTTGTACTTGTTGGATAGATAATTTCATTAGATTCATAAGCAATTAACGTGTGCTTGGTTGTCATCGCTCAGAATTAAAACTCGAAAATTCATGGTTTTTGATCTGTTTCGTCGCAAACGTAGACTGTGAGGAGTACATCGTTTGATCGACGAGCGTAAACGAAACAATGAGGTTTCTCGAGTAAACGTAGGATTAATAAAACATGATGTACAACAGGCTAACTATTAATGGTACAACGTACTAGGCCCCTTGCCGTAACCTCTAGACCTCTTCGTCTTTCTACCCTACGCTCGCACCTAGCCCTGGGAATACATCAGCCGGTCTGGTGGTACGGCACGGCCAGCGCGAGTCACCTGCACGGGTGTGGCAGTTGGTGGGTCCTGTGTCTACGGTGGCGGAGCTGCTTCGAGCTGCAAGGAACCTAGTACCTCCTAGATCTCCTCGTCCTCCAAGTCCTCCAAGTCGTCGCCCTCGAAAGGATCCAGTGCTCAACCGCTGCCGCGTGTGCCCTGCGCGGAGGAGCCAGCGCCAACAAACATCCCCGATACTGTAGAGTGGAACCCTGTGCATAAAATTATTGATAATTACAAACCAGAATTTTGCAAGGCAAAAGTAAACTTTGATCTAACCTGAAGGACCTCCTGTGGTGGCTCCGGGGGCACTGCTCATGCCCTGCTGCGTGTGTGGTCGTGTGTGACACGCTCCCTGCGTCGATGTGCCAGCTCCGGAGGGATGTAGGTATGGTGTAGTGAAAGCTGCACGGAAGTATATTGATGTAAAACGGTGCATGTTGTAGAAGGAAACATGTTATGAACTGATAGTTAGCGGAATTTACCTCTGGAGGGGCCAGTTGGCTAACTGGAACCCTGCTGGCGCACTCCTGCTCCTGCGGGCCGTGGCTATTGCTGATGTACAGCTACGGGAGGAACCGCGTGGGCCGCATGACAACTGAGCGCATGAATCACTATATGCATCGCCTGACAGATCCTCCCGAAAGTGGTCCTCTGCTCCTCCGCAATCAGCACGATCCCAACGTCCAACCGTCCGAACGTTGCGTCCACATCAGCCTGAACCTGTCGCGCTGCGTCGGCCTATTTCAAATGTGACGTGAATATATGTTAGAACCGTGGACACCTACAAAGAGAATAGCAAAGTGCAAAGAGAATGTGACTTACCGTGCGGAAGTAGTCCTGGTCACGGTGTCTAGGATACGTGTCAGTCGCAGCGGCAACGTGTGGCTATGGATCATCTAGGGTGAACGTCACGCGTGTGCAGGTACGGGGCTAGTACCACCTGAGGTATGCTAGGTAGGTGTCCTCAGTGTGTGGACGTACCTTATCGATGACCTCCTCCGTCGCTAACAACCAGTCCTCCACGTACCTCTGCAGTCGGGAAAACCACTGAGTGCTGCCTGCCTGTCCCCTACGATTATACCTATTTGCAAAGAGTGCATTAGACTTCATTAAAGAGTTGTAGTACTCAACAAAGATCGCAGCTGTACTAACCTGTGCATGTCGCGTGGCACAATCATCTGCACGGACACAGGGAAGTGCTGACGTAGGTCGAACTGTCGCATCACGCGCTGCGGACAGTGGGGCTCGACGAAGATGTTGAGCACCAACGGCACTGTCGTCATCTAGTACACCTGGTCGCGTGTGCAAAGAGCCGAGAGTCCAAGCGGTGCACGGGCCGCGATGGCCTGGGGACTATATGGCTCCCAGACGACGTCGCTGGGCAGCAAGTGGTCGAACTCCACAACGAAGTCGGAGTAGTCCCTCCTAACCTGCGTGTGGGCATAACGACACTGCAAAATAGGACAGGGAAACACGTCAGTGTTTGCGCATAAGTGGTAAACATAGAATTTCGCGTTACGTACCCCATGGCGACACCATGCCGTCCCTATAGTCGGACGGTCCTCGGACGACTGCCCGTACAAGCCTCCAAGGCCGCTCTCATAGGGAGAGTGCTGAATCAGAGTGCAGCCTATCGCGAACCGCTCGGTCGTCCATAGCTGCAGAAGGAGAGGGCAACCGGCGAGAATCGCACCTGGATCGGTCTTTATGCACGCGTCATAGAGAGCACGGTATGTCGCCGCTAGCACAGCAGATCCCCAGCTCCACTGCGGTACGCAGCCGTCCTCGCTATTAGCGATCGCATGAGCATAGTGGATCAGCCTCTTGTCCACCGCGTGCCCCGTCGTGCTGGTGAACATCACCCACCCGAACAACCATAGCAGGTACACCTCCAAGCTCCGCCACACCGAGTATTCGTCGGCGTCAGGGTCTAACTGATCAGGCTGTAAAGCAATATTATAGTTAGCACCACTGTTGCTTTATAGATCGGATAATTGTGAATCGAAGGAATCCGCGACTTACGGTGAACTGTAGCAGCCACGCCTGTGAGGGGCCGCTCATGGTGTAAGGCGGTAGCGAACCCGGCATACCAAGTCCAAGTCGATGGTGCACGGCCTTGAACCGAGCAGTGATGTCCTGCGACCAACCGTGCGCCCCGTCAACCGGACCGACTGCGTCCCCTGCGAGGGAAAGTCCCAGCAGGTAGGACACGTCCTAGAGTGTGGGAGTCATCTCGCCGCACAGTAGGTGGAACGTGTGTGTCTCCGGTCTCCAGCGATCCACCAGTGCTGCTAGAAGTGATCGGTCAACGTCCCATCGCCTGGCGGGGTCCCTCTCGTCCGGTACGGGCTCAACTAGACTGCACAGCGGAAGAAGTCCAACCTCACGTAACCTGCAGAATATAACACTGTAGTCATTATTGAGGAATATAGATATGTACAAATGATGTGAATGAATGTTAGTACAGCTCTTACCTCTCACGGAACCGGAGGTCTATTAGCAGAAGGTGACATGAAGGCCGTGGACGGAAGGTGGCTAGCTGGGCACCCTCGACGGCTGACAAATAAGACCGGTGGAACTGGTCGGGCCCCGATCGAGCAGCTCCGGTGTTTGGTACACCATAGCTACATGCAAATAGAGAGTTAGCATAAATTTTATTATCAAAGTAATAAGTAAGAGTAAGTTCGTAAAGTTAATTGAACAACCACATTATAAATTATTGTTAAGATTTATAGCATTATTACATGACAATAAAAAACAACATTACGGTACATATCGTTCTATAATAAAGATCAAGCATGGACTTACACTATACCGCAGCACCACCAAATGCTCGAGAAAGTCTAGGACGGGGTCGTCTTGAAGTTGTGCCTTCACCCGTAGGACAACTGCCATCAACGCCTGAACCCGACGGTCTAGCTTCCGTCACAGTTGGACCGGTTGCATCTTTTGGACATTTCTTATAGGTATGGCCTGTCTGGTTGTACTTTGAACACCATTTATGCTTTTCACTGGCTTCTGACTCATCCATGTTATTACGGATGTGTCTTGTCTTGCAGCGACCTGCTTTGTTCCTCAATTTTGTTGGGTCAGGAATAAAGATAGCTTAGGGATGCTCGGTAGTAAATGTTCCCACAATACCGAAACCGTATATCTCTCCACTCCATGTACTGTAGATTACTTCTTTTCTGAAATAAGGTGAGACAAAATGACGTGCTTCTATCCCGCACTCACCGCTCGTGGCAATAACATGAGAACATGGCTTGTGGAGCAGAGTAGGCTTTCGGCACGAGCACTTGCAGGTCCCGTCTTCCTTCAGCATGCACTCCTGCACAACTTTTTTACGGTAGATTCCACGCATGCCCTTATCGACACATAATATTTCAAATCTGTGCTCTTATATAGCTTGAGGTATAGCTCAATGTCTTTGGGGCTTATTACTTTTATCTTACTGATACTTAGTCAGTAGTGTGCCAAAAAAGATTATTGTCTGCCATTGAGGGGCCAGCAGCTCTGAACCGATCTCTAAAGTACTTGCATGTGCCATGTAAGATAAATTCAATAATACCAACAAGTGGAAGCCCTCGAACACCACGCATCACCTAGTTATAAACCTCTGCCAAATTTGTGGTCATTATGACAAATCGAGAACCATCTTTGTCATACAACAATGCCTATTTCTCCTTTGACTCATTCTCAATCCACTCCGAAAATTTTCTAACCGAGGATGCTGACCATCTTCTTATACGAGATCTATCACTTGATAGAAGTCCAAGAGTTTGTAGAGCCTCATCCCTTACAAGGGTAGCCCTCCTAGACTGCTCATCTGTTTGTTTAGAGATCAGCTCATCCAATCTCCTCCAAAGCTCATTGAATTTTTTTTCCTGATTATGGGCGTACAGCCTTTTGAAAAGATCCATAAGGTGCTTGTTCTTAAACTACCCGTAAAAATTAGCACCCATATAACGCATACACCATCTACTTTGAACATCGGACTACCTTGGTGGGTATCCCTTCTCAGCACATCCATCTCTTAATTCCTCAATTGCCCGCAGCAAGCTGGCGTGACGGTCATGTATGAAGCATACGTCTAGCCTCATCCGTAGAACTACAGACTTAACCATTTCTACAAACCAGTACCACTTATCAGTGTTCTCGCTCTCAACAAAAGCAAAAGCTACCGGTAGAACTTGGTTGTTCCCGTCAACTCCAATTGCTGTTAATATCTGCCCTCTGTACTTTTCGGTCAGAATGTCCCATCAATGCAGAGGATGGGACAACAATGCATAAAGGTCTGAATGCAAGCACCTAATGTAACGAATATCCATTGCAACACACTTTGATTATCATGGTCAATTGATGGAAAAACTTTCAGGTCGTAGCAGGTCTTCGGATTCCTCTGAAGAATACACGCTAACAGACGAGGAAATTATCATAAGATACTTCAAATATGCCAAATCTCATCTCTACAACCTTCTGTTTCGCCCTCTAAGTCTTAGCATAGCTAATTGTGTATTTGAGTTTCTCTTCAATATGTCTAACGATTGACCTTGGTTCGTACCCCAGATTGTTCACATGTGGGAATATATCTCTGTTGTAACAAATACAGATATCATGTTTCTATGGTATTTTCGACACCTTGTAAGTAACATGAATGCTCGGTCACGATTGAAACTTCTCAATAATCCTTCCATTTACCCTTAAATAGGTGCACCCGCCATGGACACTCATCCTTCACGCACTTCACTTCATACACGACTTGCTTGACTTCATGACCGAGAACTCCCTCTGAAATGACACCGTCCATTATTTCACTGCCTCCTTCAAATCCTCTATATATGCATACTTGGCCCCCTGGATGACCTCGTCTCCTTGTACTCCCATGGCACATGATGCCGCTTGGAAATAGCAAGGCCGGAGAAGTTCTTGTTGCTCCATTCTGCAGGCATCACGTTGTCCTCATTAGACGAATCATCCTCTGCATGCTTGTTTTGAGCATCTTCTCTATTCATTTCTTCAACGATGGTGTCGATTAGTTCTCCCTCATCTGCCGCATCTGTTGGCTGCCTATCTTCTTCATTCCCTCCTTCATTTTCTTCCATCGTTTCCGTATCATCTCCCGTCGTACTTGGACTCTCATCATCTTGTACGGGCATTGCAGCAGCGGTGTTATCATTCTCATACACCGATACAAGTATACCTAGTGGCCAACCATGTTGAAATGTATTCTCCACGTACTATCTCCAAGTGGCAGTGCAATCTACTGGCATCAGTTCCCAAAAATAACCTTCAACTGCACGACTGACTACAACATACAAGGTTATTGCGTTGATCTGGGAGTCCAGTCGAAAGCCTCGTATCAGCCAGTTGTACATTGATCCGAACTTCTCTCAGTTGGCCTATCAATATCCTTAGCCGTTGAACTAAACTCCGACAGATCTACACCTTGTGGAGCATATCTAACATTCCCTTACCCGTGAAATAACTGAAATATCAACTTATTTGGCATCTCTGTTAATAAAAAAATACAGTTAAACTAGGTACCAATATTCTCCTCACATCTAATACCATGAAATCGAGATTTTATAACTACCATCTCTATACAAATTACGTCGCCTATCAGATTGACTAAAAACCTACAGATCTATGAGTAACAACTTATTTTCATATAGTACTATACACGTAACTAGTACAATACTACATCAATTCTTGCATAGAAATAGAAATTATAAATAGACAATGTATTTTACCTGTAGACGAATCAGTAAACTGACAGAGCTTCACTGCTTTTGTTCAGCCTCGCTCTCAGCTCTCTCTTCTTTTTTTTTCTGTGATTTCGGTGAATTTTATGACATTTTTGAAGGCAGGGAGGGGGTTTTATACTGACCCAACAATAAACCGCCCTCCTAGAGGGCGGCAAGGGGATCACCAGGTCGGCTATTTTGCAGGTGGCCCCCTTGCTAGGATAAACTGTTCTCTAGGAGGGTGGTAGGGGGGCCGTCAGCAAAAGCGTCGGCCCCGCGGTCGGCGTTTTTGCAGGCGGCTCCCTTGCCGTTCTCTTAGAGGGCGGTTTATTTCTGGCTAGGAAACCGCCTACAAAAGAACAAACAGCCGTCGGCCGCCCAGCCCACGGCCGTCTGCCACGTCATCAAATCGTCCTCTGAAAAGGTGTTTTGAAAAAAAAAACGTCCTTCCAAAAAACGTTGGGAGTATATTTTTGTAAATTTTTGAAACAAAATATACTTTTATAAATATTGTTTAAAAAAATATAAAAATAAAAAAATTCAAAGGCCTTAGGGACTGTTTGGGAGAGAAGATTCTAACAAAGAAAGTCAGTTAATAAAAATCTAGAAAAGCTGGATTTCTTAATATCTAGGTTTTGGAACTACATTCTTAAAATCTAGATGAGAATTTAGACTATAAGAAACTACGGCAGCTAAAAACTCCCATAAACAAGACCTTACACCCTCGATTATTTCTGTGCTAAACTTCTCCATTGTATGACAGCACCGCCTTTTCAGCTGGTCCACTTCTAGCCGGTAAACGCAGTGTAAGTATGGTTGACACGCACATACACAACAATACAACATAAATAAGGACCATAAACATACGTCCCAAAAGACATTTTTAGCTCATATCACTTTAACATTATAAAATTAAAAGACTAGAATATCCTTTACTTTAATAAACTCCAATACATTTATCCCCTGTTTTAATAAACTACTTCCTCCGTCCTCCGTCTCAAAATATAGTCATTTCTGGATACGAATCTGAACAAGTGCTTATCTAAAATATAGCCATTTCTGACTACGAATCTGAACACATGCTTATCTAAAATATAGCCATTTCTAGTTACGATCTGGATAAGCACTTGTCTCCATAGCCAGAAATGGCTATATTTTAGGACGGAGAAAGTATAATATATTTGTTTTTCACTTCAATAAACTCAATACATTTATCGTCACTTTCAGACTTCAATGTATCTATCCCTTACTTTTAACAACTTTAATACATTGATTACTTAAAGATAAAGTCTTTACGAGATAAATAAGATATCCAACATGAATGAGAACCAACGCAGCATGAATCCCATATATGAAATTAGTCCTTGTTTTAAAAACAGAACAGCTTTGCCCGCAACAGTTTGCAAGAGAGCCGTGACCAGTCCTTCCAAAATAGCATCAACCCAAAGCGGATACGCACATTCACTCGTAACTCTTGGTACAGTATTCTAAGTGAATAATCATTGCAACGAGAAACAAAAAGTTACGAACATTCTAGGGGTCTATAACAACCATCATACACAGAAGTTCACTCGTGATCACAAAAATGGCAGTGTCAATGCTCGTTACTCTTCATTCCCAGTCTCTTCCTTCGTAAGTTTGATCATGTCATCAATCCTCAGGATGGTAATGGCGGCCTCGGTGGCAAACTGCAAGGAAAAATACAGGAAACAGTGCGATAGGCCTCAGATTCAGTCAAACATCATGACAAGACCTATGCTAAGAAGTGCACCCACCTGAATAATCTTTACTTTACTCATTGCTGGTTCAATGACACCGTATTCAAGGTTGTTGCGAATGATACCTTTCGAAAGGTCAAGACCCATGCTGCAACAGAAGCGAATTTACTTGTGATTCTAAAAGAAAGCTCACAAGCAGAACTTGCAATGAAGCTTGCATTGAAGTACAGTGCACCGAAGGATAATGTGAAAATATATCTATTGATGAATTGCACACATCCAGGAACACATTAATTTTTTCCTTTTCACAGATGGCTGGCTAACACCATCATATATTAAAAAAAGATATACATAAGATAAGGAACCACATCTCATCCAGATACCATTGAAGACAAGTTCTGTAATTACCTTGAAAAGTGTTGCTTATCAGCCTTTGTTTGAGCAGTATGATGATATGCCCTAAGCTTTGCTACAAGCTCAGTTGCATCTTTTGCAGCATTGACAGAAAGAACCTGCCATCACATGGTCATGCTTCACATTAAAATGTTATGTCGTCCAGTACGTATACACATACAGCAAAAATAATCAAACCTTTGGTATGATTAACAAAGATTCCGCGAATTCAGCAATGGCCAACTGTTCCCTGGATCCAAGGGTTGTAGCAAGATTCTCCAAGTATACAGACAATGCAGCTTCAACTGCACCACCACCAGCAACTACCTGCATGACCAATACATAATGTTCAAAGCACCACCAAAGTTTCAATGCCAGAACTACATTCACAGCTAATAAGAAATATTCACCGCCGACATTTTTCTATGGATGGAATGCAGGTACAAATGACTGATACAAGTGACAACACAGATAAAACTGCACCAAGTGGCACATTTGTGCAAATTTTGACTGCTTTGGTTCTCCAAATTATGGAAGCAGTCCACTGAGGAAACATAATGGCAAACATGGTCATCTAGCATTGTACAGCACAAGCAATATAATACTCCCTCCATCCCAAAATAAGTTAATTCAGAGTTCAAAATTTGTCCCAAGATTAGTTGATTTCTACCCTTGGCTCACAAATTGAGAAGTTTTATCCCTTCAAGACCCATTACCTACCCACCCACCAATACAACTTTCCTATTAATGAGGAGCACTTTGGTCTTTTTTCCTCACTAGTACCAACTTTTCTTGGGATGCGAGGGATTCACTTATTTTGGGGCAGAGGCAGTATACAAGAGAACCTTGACGGTGCATTAAATACAAGAACTAGGCAAAACATGTTAAAGTTTAAAAAATGGTCTCATGTGGTAACAGGACAAGAGCAATCCTCAAATGAAAAAAAATAGACATTTTTTCCTTGCACTTCCCCAAAAATCTTAATATGACAGTGAACTTTATGTATTCAAATGCAGGGAACCAACAGGTTAAGTAACAGCAGCAAAAGGTTTTACCATATTGGATTCCAGCGTTCTCTTCACAATGCACAACGCATCATGCAACGATCTGTCAATCTCATCTAGCATGAAGTCATTTGCGCCTCTAAGTATAATTGAGACCTGCATAAAATAAATGCAGGCAGTTTTTGTTATACAACATATTAAATCTGCAATCTGCAATGGACCAGAAAAATACATACCGCACTGGTGTTCTTTGTGCCTTTCACCAGAATTACATCATCATCGGCAATTCTTTCCTCAACAACCTCATCAGCATGTCCAAGGAATGATGAATCGAATGTCTCTTCACCTTCCATATCAGCAAATGTAGTTACCTGCAATTTCCTACCACATTAGGACAGCTCCAAACAGTCTGTGTAGCATTAATATTAAGACTAGAAGAAACAATTTTCTGTCTAGAATTACAGCGCTACCACAAGTGCTTCATTATTAATTCTATATAATCTGCACAATAGATGGACAAGATGGTATAGGTACACACTTATGTATTCTAATGTTATTACAACTCGAATAGCAAAAAGAAGTGATGCATACCATAGTTGCACCAGTAGCCTTGGCGACATGGCGCAAATCCTCCTTACGCACACGCCTTACTGCAATTGCTCCAGCCTCAACAAAGTACTGAAATGATGTTTTATTGAACAGTCATAAAGCATATTTAGCAACAGCCGCCAGAAAGAGACATCATATATATACAAAGATTAACATATAAACACCACATAAACCAAGTAGCTGTTTTCAAAATAATCAAAACCAATTCAATCATGAAACAGCTCTCTTCAGAGTTAAAAAGGTCAACTAAAATCATGAAACAGAAGCTCAGTTTGGAGGACCAAAGAAACAGATTCAATTATGAAAGAAGTTTCCTGAGGAAATTGATAGTGAACACTGAACACCTCACGTACACCGACACCTAACCACATCAACACAAGAACGTGCACGTCAGTATTCAATAAATAACAGAGCTCTTACCAGTCCAACCAAAGGCATAGATAGTTTATACTCACATAATAAAAAATTAGGTAACACAAAATGTTTCTACTGGAATATGAAAACATACCTTCAGTGACATATCATCAATTCCCTTAGTCGTCAATACAACATTAGCACCAGCCTTCAGAATTTTCTCAATTCGCTCCTTTGTTATGTCAGATTCTCTGCCATGAGAAGTAGGATGCTAGTTTTACTATTGATACCTTAAATTACAATATGAATTACGTGTCGATCCAACCACATTTCGCAAAAGCATAGAAAACAAGCACAATAAAATAGAGAAAAGGGGAAATATGCAAGTCGGATAAAGAATGCCGCAATTGTTGATTCATTAAGTAAACAAAAGAAATGAATCATAATGCGTTGCAAAAAAAAATAAAATGCACGTACCTCTGACGAATTTTCTCAAGTTCCCTTGGATCAGTTACGAGGACTAGAACACCCAATTGCATTTTTGTCTTCTGAAGGTTAAAATCAAGGCATGCAATTCTAGCTGGGGTTACTCTAGTGGGCATTCCTTGAGCTGCACGGCCTGTGTTTAGTGCGTACCCATTCAGCAGGTAACTGTCCTTAGCACTTTTACCATGGGCTTTCAAAATATTAATGCTCTGCAGATCAGATAAAGCTATAGTTACAAGCAAATTTGTGCCAATTGTTGAGGATAAGAAACAAAACATAGTTTCTGCAAACTATCTTTAAAGAAATAACTTAAAATGGCATGTCCATATAGGAATGGTTAACATGAAAGCCAATGACACAAACAGCATACCATTAAGGTAGAAGTTGAAATATATTCTCTCTTAAGGTGTCCAATATGTTATACATAACCAGGAGAAAAGAACAAAGGGCACACATAGAAAAGCTCACAAATGAATATAATATTCTACAGTTGTAACATACTAACATTCTAAGTGTGTGCAGACAAGAACAAAAGAACAAGTGCACGACCAAGATGTCTCATTCACTGCATTGCAACTGCATACAACTTTTTTGATGTACCACAAGAACCACAAGCACTTCACTGACCTTGATAGGATACTTCACTTCTCCCTTAGCGTTTGTGGTCTTCACAGCTTGAACTGCATCGACAACCTAATAAACAACTGCCAAGTCAATTATACAGCACTTTGAAGCAAAGCTTGAAGAAAGTGAATTAAAGCACTAATATGCGGCTACAGACATGACTAAATTGTCAGACATAAACTTAACATGCAAGCATTATAGGATCTCAATACTTTGGAAAAGAAATAAATTGGACTACCTATATATACAAATATTGAGTATCAACTAAATATTTATTTAAATTTAACAAATGTCACTGAAATCAAACTTATAGCTAACAATATTAATGTACTGACATGGCAATAGGAACTTACCAGATTTGCAAAGAAATCACTGTCACTATTTATCAGCTTCGAGGACATGCTGGTTTTTGCACAGTTCATAAGGGAATCTTTTCCAAGTTTATCAACCTGGAAATGTTGATAGATACTTGTGTCAGGTGTCAAGTAGCAATCTGCTACTATTTATTAAGCAGATTGTTATCTCTTACCTTGACAGCCAACTTTTCTTCAACATACTTGCAAGCTTCACGCATAGCAAGCTGGTAGCAAATGATGGCGAAAACTGTTAAGTAATGTGGGTTTGCAGCTGAAACATTCATTTTAAATCTGAAATTGTACTGCAAAGTACAAAGCTCACCCTGTAGCCACTGATAATGGATGTCGGATGGATTTTGTTTCTCACAAGATCATTGCCCCTCTGGTAAAAAGAAACAGAGATTCATAAATGCATGTATATAATGGTAGGGAAATACATAGGGAAAAAATGACTGACACAAAAGCTCCATTTCATTACCTTAAGCAATTCTGCGGCTATGATCACAACAGATGTCGTTCCATCTCCCACCTCTTTGTCTTGAAGCTCAGCTAACTCAACAAGAACCTAACAAATAACAGGGAAAAAAGGGCTAAGCACAAAACAGCAGTCAGGGAAAAAAAGAGATGCAGTTTTTTGCTGCCTGGCATCACCTTTGCTGCTGGGTGCTCAACTTCCAACATCCTCAAAATAGTTGCTCCATCATTTGTGATTGTAACATCACCAATATCATCCACCAGCATCTAAAAGCAGGGTATGCTCAATTAGACCATTCCAGCCAAGGTTTTGAAATTACTGGCAAGGTACAGAACTGATCTAAGTCCAACTTCACTAGTCTGATTAGGTTATACAGAACACACTGTTGTTGTTTCATGATTTCATCCAATGAACTTTATTCCGAGAACATAACAAACTTAGCTGCACACATACAACACTGGTAACTAAGTACTAACTACTAAGTACGCGACTGAACTACATCTAGATCACAATGAGCAGCTCACAAAAATAAGTCATTCTAACACGCGGATCACACAATTTTAAAAACTTGCGAGTTTGCATCATTCACACATAGTAACAAACTATGTACACCTAAGTAGATCAAATCGGAAGCTACATACCTTGTCCAGCCCGACGGGCCCGAGCGAGGACTTGACGATGTTGGCCACCGCCTGGCACGCCACCACTGCAACCAGAGAACCACCAAGGGAGATCAAATCCGCGCGTCCGGACAGCCCACTCGGGCCACTAGATCTCACAGAACCCGCCGTGACTCCACGGAATCTGGCGGCGGGAAGGAGTAGGAGGAGGAGGAAGGGGAGAGAAGAGTTACCGTTCTGCGTGCGGACGTCCTGGCCGGACTGGCGCTCGCCGAGGATGTCGGGGGTCTGGGCGGTGATCGCCATGGCGACGACGGCGACGACCGTGGAGGCTGCACTGGAGAGTTCGAGGCGGAGCTCGGCGCCTGCAATAGGGGGTTTTGCTGGAGCCGCGGGGGTTAGGGTTTGTGAAATGGATCCGAGAGCTTCGTGATCCGCTCGACTACTGGACTCAATGGGCCTTAGGGAGCCCAGCCCATCAATCGGCCCAAACATCCTACGAGAGAGCGAGCTCCTACCCTCCCGGCCTCCCCGTCACCGCCACCACCCAAACCAAATCCTCGCCCATGGCGCCACTAGTCTCCCACGCGCACGCGGCCGCGCAAATTCTCTCGCCGATTCCGCGCGGCAACCGCCGCCTCGCTCCCGGGCCCCCTGCCGCCGCCGGCTTCCTCCGCGCCCTCTTCCCCTCCCGCCCTCCGCCAGCGAAGGATGATCTCCTCCGCCTCATCGCCGACCAACGCCGCGGCCTCGACACCCAGTCCGACCCCTCCCGCCTCGCCGACATCGTCTCCTGCATCGACGCCCTCGCCGCCTCCGCGCCCGGGGCCGACACCGTCTCCGACGCTGACAAGCTTTCCGGTACGTGGCGCCTCCTCTGGACTACAGAGCAGGAGCAGCTGTTCATCGTGCGCAATGCCCCCTTCTTTCGCACCACCGCCGGCGATGTGCTCCAAGTAATCGACGTCCCAGGTTGTGCTCTCAACAACGTGATCACCTTGCCGCCCTCCGGTGCGTTCGTCGTGAACGGAACCATCGAGATCCAGCCGCCCCAGCGAGTCAATTTTAGGCAGGCTTTTTTCGCCCTTTTTGTTTAGGTTTAACATCATCATCTGTTGTTTCATCAGCTTGTGGTCACTGGAGCAACTGCTGATTGTTTTAATTTCTGTTTGTGTGTTGCAGGTTTACACGCGCTATGTTGAGAGGGAGCAATTGGGAGGTCCCTTTTCCGCCATTTGGGAAAGGATGGTGAGTGGAAGATATTGATCACTTGGTAGGAGCTTAGATGCACTTCACTTGAAATAGTATCTTACATTCTGAGTTGTTCCAATGAAGTAGCAAAAACTAATGAAACATAAAAAAAATGTGGAAGCACCGCACTTGAACAATTTGATATTACTTGCCGAAGCTAACATTTGGAGACCAATATCATGTTCATCAAATCGTGAACCAATTCATTAAATCAAATGCATTATTTGGAAAAATTTTGAAGAAATGTAATTGTTCTAGCATTTGGGGATTAATATCGTGTTCATCAAATCGTAGGTGAATCCATTAAATCAAATACGCTATTTGGAGCAATGTTGAAGACATGTAATCATGCATAGTCAGCAATTTATAAGTCTAGCAAACTTTTCCTTCTTGTTATTAGTTGGGCCAAAACATTATCTATCTTGTTAGACCCTTTTATACAAATTGTAATTATGAGTTCATTGAGCAAGGGACAAGGGCTTTCCTTTCCCACATGCAGTTTTAGGAATAGCATATTTGTTTTCTTCACCTGATCAGTAGAGAGTGAATCTAAATAAAGCTGGACTGAAAGCACATCTACCTGCAAGAAATGCTGGAATACTTCCCGTCTCAACCACCTTCTATTGTGATGTCATACAGATGGTTTTTAGGAGTTTGCTGCCAATTTCCACCCTGAGCAAAAACTGTTATAATGTTATAATGATAAATTGAAGAATGTCTAAATATTATGGGAATCGACTAGGTGACACTTACGGAAGCAGTGCTCAATTTACTGTGATAAAACAGCTGAAACTCTAACTGTTGAATTCAAGGTGATCATGTCGACAAAATCGAAGAATGTTGTTGAAAATGCACCCCTTATGAAGAATGCCACGACCACGATGAATATTTCTTTATTCAGCTTCTTAATTATCACTCCTTCCCTAGTCAAGCAGGATTCCTGCAAAGCTGGAGATTTGGAATAACTGTGTTAGGTCTCTGACATTTGTTCAGTTTATCAGCTCTGTTTCATTTTTCACCTTCATTACATGATATGTGCCTCAAATTTCAGGTTTGACACCGTCTATTTGGATGATGACATCCGTGTAGCAAAGGACATACGAGGGGACTATTTAGTCGTTGAACGCGCTCCATATTCATGGAATGGATAGTATTTAAAGTTCAAAGTTGATCGAATGTGTAGCCACTACCCACTCGTATGATGTGCCTGGAGAATATAAGAAGATTGTCAGAGCCTTATGCTTTCCCAGCAAAGTGTTAACCGTCTTACTACGACATATCTTTTCCTAGACAATACTATGTTCTCCAGGAATAATATGGTAAGTTTGACTAATGATGTATGTGCAGCAAGATAGTTCTTCCAAGGATTGGCTGAGTTAAATTATACCTAGATTTTCCCCTATGTTAAAGAACACAAACTTGCTCAAGTATTTGATATACCTAGATTTTCCCCTATGTGAAAGAACACAAACTTGCTCAAGTATTTGATGTGCCTTTTGACATGCTGCCTATCTGGGTGAACTACGTTAGTGAACTTGACAGCATATTGTTATGGCCCACGAAATCAAGAGCCATGATGGAATTGTTGACAGTTTTAGTTTCTTTTGTTAGTATTATTTTGCCTGTTGATTTCAGCTTTAAGTAGTAGTTTTTCACATTGAAGCAAGTTCTCAGCAAATCAGGTCAATGAATGCCATCATCTGTTTTAGATAGTAATGTATGTTCTTGCTTTATCTGTATCAGGATGCCTTTTCCTTTTTATAATCATGAGTCAATGAGATCAAATCCAACTTTTCTTTGGGTAAAGTAGCACTGTAGTGATGCAAGCTTAATGCTACGAAACATTAGATTCAGTTTCTCTAACCACTTACCCATGATATCTAATTCTAAGGGTGTCAGATACAATAGGATGTTTTACACTATCTACCAATTGACCACTGAAGATCAGGTATCAGTTGCAGGGAGAGTGCTGGCACGATTTGTGTAGGACAGTGGGGAGAGAATTCAATTTTCCGTGTCTGTATTTCCATGATTAATTTTGTTTGCTCGTTTCTCTATTTGGGAAAATTTTGCTCTCTATCATGCTCTCTGCTACTCATCTGGACTTTGGAGTTAATTTTCGTGGCATCGTCCCTGTCGTTGGTTCTTCCATTTAAGAAAAGTAAGTGAAAAGGTCTCTTTGTATGATGGATTGATTGAACGTCACTACTACTACATGATATTCTAGGTCTGAACAGAAGCACTGAAGCATAATACTTTTAAAATGCTTTTGTTCTGGTCCTACTGTTGAACTAAATAGCAAATTTTCTTTTCAACAGCTTGTTTCAAGTGTGTCTGATAATTGCTTCCTTGTAGGAGTACTAGACTACTGCAGGTTCTAAGTCGCAGTCGAACAGCATGGTGAAGCTTTAGGAGGACAGGTTGGACCATGTCCCTGGGCCAGACTACATTTTGTTGTGTTGGGCAGTTTGTGTAAGCTACGTTCTAGCTCATTGGTTCATCGGCTCAAGAACCAACATGGAATTATTTTGTTAGTTTGCTTTGGCTTGTTTGGATACCATACCGTTCACCTTGAGATATTTGGTTAGGGCATGGATTGAACTTAGTAATGAAGCAATTCTTTTGTAATAGCAGGCCCTCCCTGACCAAGAACTGGAGCCACTCATAGGTTAGAAGGCAAAGGCTCCCCCATGTGAAAAAGGACGCCCCATGACCCTGCCATGTGTGGTCATCTGCGATTTGGTGTCCCATGGACAGTAATGCACTTATTCCACACATTGAATCTTAAAAGCAATCTCCAAGGTTAGTTTACGTACCATTGGCATGCCTAGAAATACTGGAGATAAAACGAAGATTATTTATGGTACTCACTGCTGGCTTATAGATGATCTGCTGTAGGCTACAAACCTTTGCGTGACACTTAATTTACGTGGAGTGGTATTTGACTTCATAGATATCCTTATATATTTCTGACTAAACTAATACATAATGGACAGAGTCAGTTGATGTTTCTAAAGAAACATGAATTAATCATTTTAAAGTTGCAGAAGGAGCTATAATAATGCCTAAACATATCTGTGAAAGGATGATTGAAGTATGCATCCATACTAATTAACCACAATATATTCAAGCTTGCGGATATTTGAACAACATTTGAAGTTCATGCATGTTTAGCTGGAGCAGGATTGTTAGTTCTTCTCTCTCTCGATTAGGATTATTATTAGTTTTTCAGGAATGTATCCATACCCTTTTTTCGCATTTGGCAGTAGCTGGCAAGTTAAAATGCTCTGTTCTTGGATAGCTCAGAGTGAATGATGTCTTTGTACATCCTACTGTCCTATTAAGTCCTCAAAATTTTCTAGGTCCTTTTTATGATGCCTAGCTCTCTGCATCCTATTATCCTAATACAAGTCCTCAAAATTTTGTAACTCCTTTATATTTGGTAAAAAAACTTGAATATACTACTAGCATCCAATAATCCGTGCTGCAGATTGAATGATCACGCTGGCATCGTAGTATTCTTGTTTACTCTAGTAGAAGAAAGGCACACTGGCATATCGTTATCCTCTTCCAGGCTAGTACAGTAAAGCAACAGCCGTTCGGCACTGCGATTGCAAATCTTTGTATCTGGATGTACATAACGAGATGAAACAGCTTTGCATTTTTTATTTTTTATTTTTTTGCAGTCGGCAGCAAGCATCAAGAGGTCCAAGACACGACGGACCGAGCCAGCCACAGTGGGTCGTGTGCAGTGCCGAGGATCCTGCCACGAGATAAGTATAGGCGCAGATAAGAGCGGCGGCTGCTGCACCCTGAACAAGAAGGATAGTAGGGCGCATCGCATCTCCATCCGCAGCGGCGACTGGGGAGCATGGCACGGGGGCCGGCCGACCGGCGTGGCTGTCGTACTCCCCAAGAAAGGGAAATAAATCCAAACAGGCAGCAGCAGCCCGCACTGCAGGATCGGATCGGAGCGGCCATCGGCCATCGCCACGCTGAGTCAGGTCCGTGATGATATGATATGATCGCCCCTCCTCCTCCCCTTTTTCCTTTCCTTCTTTCTCTCTGCTGTTTATTGTGGGAACTGGCCAGCGGCTGTGGTGGTCCTGGTACTTGCGCACGTACAGCCACTAGCTTTCCCTGCCGCCCCCACTGCCCCTGCTCTTCCCCTCTGCCCATGTCCATCCGCTTTGGGCTACCATCCCCCCGCTTTTCCATCGCCACAATCATGACCGCACGTTGCCACCTAATTACGCCTTAGACCACCTCCAAATCACGCTTAATATGCTGCTCTCTTTTTCAAGGACTTGAATTTGGTGTATCAGGCTACATGAGAAAGCTGGATGGCAGTTGATGGCATGGCACTAGCTTTAATTAGATCGAGAGAAACCGGTTAGAGCACTTCTGGTTATCTGCAAAAACAGGTTTCAATTCTGAAACAAGTTGGAGATCTATTCTCTCTAGCTACCATCCTAATCTGAAACAGGAACTAGCTCCCCGTTTTTAGGAACACGGGACCATAATATCCTCCCCCTGTCTAGGACGTCGACGTGGCGAGCCAAGGATCACATAGTAGTATAGTATATACGTTAATAATGTCACGTACGGCTTGTACCCACTACTACGCAGGTGCCCTAACGTGTACCCAACAGTGACGCTCCCCGTACTTTTGTTTGTCCAATAGCGTGTACATTTATGCCCATCGCCCATCGCAGTACATGTTTGTCAGGAGGCTGTGGCTGCGTGGCTGAGGCCAATTTATTGGCTGGCCGACCACGTATTACGCCCTAGCCTGCCCCAGTGGGGTAGCAGCCGCAATATATACTGATCAATACGCGCTCACCAATTCACCGTCGCTGCAGGTGCATCGCCGACGTGGCTGGAGACACGAAACCCGCCCGCGCCTAGCTCCGGCAGCGAAGCTGATTTTCTTCGCCGGCGCTCACAGGTAAGACGTACCAGCGGATCAGGCGAACAGCATGCATGTCTAGTGTTCCACTGGTATACACCCGTTCGGACGGTCTCCGGTCTCTAGCTACCAGGTACCCACAGATAAGGTAAAGGGGAATTAGTACTTGATCTCTAGCTAGCTACATGATTCTGTGTCGTACTGTGGTTACCGAAAAGATATGATCGAGAGTCAGGAACTCGATCCACATAGCTATATATACTACTATACTTTTTCTGATCCTGGGAGTCTTTTTCTCGTCGACCCCTTCATCGGAAAGCGTAACCCGGAGAACCGACCTATCCGAAGAATCATCGTGTGCGCGTACGTGCGCGGGGGTGACGGACGGGCGTGCGTGCACGGTTCCGCTGACACAGACCTGCACAGGGCTAACATAATGAGTAGCCCATTGATTATACGCTTCACGCACCGGGCCAGTACGTGCGCTTCGTTCTCTTCCGATCCTCTCCCAGAAGGCGAAATCAAAGCTCCGCCATGAATGCATTCTTAACTCGCGTATCCGGTTGCTTCTTCGATCGCGTGCACCGATCCGGATTTTATCGATGCTGCTTTGAGATCGGCGTGTACTCTCTCCCTGGTCGCTGGATTTAAGGTTGTCGATCGTGTGCCACCCCCTCCCCCTGCCTCCCCACTTTTCCTCTCTTCGCATGCACGCACGTACACACCTCGCTTTCTCTCTCTAGATCTCTCTCTCATATTTAATAGCCCCACTCTCGTAGTCCTACCTTTTCCATCTCCTCCATTCCCATCCGCTCGCGTCGCCACTCCTCTCCTCTCCTCCCCCTCAAGCTCGGGTTCTCTACGACGCTCGCGTCTCTCTCTCTTTCTCTCTCCAATCTCCATGGCTGGCACCTCCACCGTCTGCTCCATGTGCGGCGACGTCGGCTTCCCCGACAAGCTCTTCCAGTGCGCGCGCTGCCGCTACCGCTTCCAGCACTCGTACGTAATTAACGACCTGTACTCTGTTCGTCCTCTCTAGAGCTTCATACTAGTTTATGAAGTCTAACAGCTAGATAGACGAAGCACTGTACACGCATGTTTGTTTCATGAACTTGTGCGTGCATGCAGCTATTGCACGAACTACTACGGCGACGCGGCGCCCGCCTCGGCCGGCTCCGACATGTGCGACTGGTGCCTCAGCGACGTCGCCGGGAAGACGAGGTACTCGTCGGTGGCCGGGAAGCCGCAGCAGGGCGCCGGCAGTCAGGAGTCGTCCACGACGTCGAGCTCCTCCGCCGGGAGGGGTGGAAAGGCAAGCGCCGGCGCCGGCGCCGGCGAGCAGGAAAGCGGGCGGCGAGGGACCAAGGCGGCCGGCCGCAGGTACAAGCTGCTCAAGGACGTCTTGTGTTAGTCTGTCTAGGTCACCATGCCGTCACCACTTACCAGTACTATTAGTTGCCACTTAGACTATAGCCTCGTTAGCAGTTAGTTTGATCGATTGTGCATATGCGTGCGTGTTTGTATCGACCACTTGTGTCTGCGCCAGTGTGTTAGGGTCTTTTAAGGGGGACGGGGACCTGTGTTACCTGAAATGTTGCACTCTTGGCTTGGTTAATTTTCTCTTGCGTTATGCTTGCATGCTTTCTAGTATCTTGGATAATTACTACGTATATCTCTTGTTCTTGCCGGGTTTATTTTCTAACAGCCATTTGCTAGCTCATATCGCATGCATGCATGCACATAAAGTAGCTAATCTTGATCACCTTGTGTACTAGTATTTCAGACGATCGAGCTAGTAACCTACACTAATAATTTCTCCTGAACTTGTTAAAACCAACCGGATGCATGCATGCATTTTCTTTCTTTATACTACATGTCTACATGTAGTTTTGGGGCCGGGGAAGTGAGGAGCCACTGGCCATCACGCACGTTGCATGCTGCCAAGCCGTGCCATGTCGATGTAGGGGTCAACGAATCGTACCCAAAGACCAAAGTGGCCGACAAAGACGTGCTCCTACACAAACCTCAAGCTCTGCCCGGCCTCCTCTCTACGAGTAGCTACCGTGTGGCCAAGATCCATTTAGCCTCTGCTTTTGCCTCGATTGGATGGCATGCAAATCCTTCTGCTATCTAGCAAGCTGCATGCGCACAACATGCCCAGGCAGTGGCAACATTTGCCGCTCCAGAATGACACTACTGATCATGTTCTCCCATTGTCCTTTCATTGATAGTACTCCTAAATACTCTGAATCTCTGATCAAGCCTGTTGATACTGAACTGCCCAGTATTCATATTTTAGTCAGTCTTACAATGCCTGATTACTTGTCGATCTATTTATATTAATCTAATACCTCCCGTGTCCTGTATATATAGTACTACCTCCGTTCCAAAAAAAATACTTCTTTTTAGTCCACCCCACACATATAAAATTAAAAAGTTAAAATGTCCTCCAAATATACTTGTCCACCTACTTTAGTAAACTTAAATGCATTTGTTTCCTTTACAAACTCCAATGCATTAAGGTTGTGTTTGAGATAGCTTTTAATTTAGATTGTTGATACGGATTTTTTTATTAACGTGATAAATTAATATTTTAAAAAATAAATTTCATAAATAGTTTACAATAGGTGGTCTAATCAATGCAGTAGAAAAAAGTTTTTGAGAAATTGCATTTTTAGAGGTACGGAGCAAATAATCCGTTTCAAAAATATGAAGAAAAAGTAGAAAAGAACACAGCCTAATTGCTCCAAAGATGAAGCATTTGTGAGACAAATGACATGGGCCAAAAATAAAGTTATTTTGGGACGGAGGGACCAGTACTACTCCCTCCGTCCCAAAATATAATTATTTCTAGAGTTGAGCACGGGGATTAAGTGGGTGGGGTTGAATGGTGGAAACTTGTGATTACTTGAGAAGAGTAAGTAGGTGGAGAAATTAAATAGGGGATGGTTGTAATTAATTGGGTTTATTTTAGGACAAACTTTTTGAGCTCTAAAAATAGCTACATTTTAAGATGGAAAGCATACTACTATACACAAGATTGTTTGGAATTAAACATTAGTACTACTTAGTACTAGTATCTACTAGGAGATTCAGATATTGGTACTATACTTAGTACTATTACCTCCGTCTAAAAAGAATTTATTTTTTATTATATGAATTTAAACAAGTGTTTGTCTAAAGTCATTTACAACAGTATCTTTTTTTGGACGGAGGTCGTACCTACTACTCCGTTTAGTATATGGGAGATTCAGATCTACTGAGGTGAACTCTCTAGCGCTAGAACAAACTTTAATTGGGAAATGAGGGGAAGTTTAGTTAAGTGGAATTAATAGATGATTGCAAGACCAAATTAGCTAGCTGCGTGGTAGCTCCAGCTCGCCCACAGTACTAGCGGTGCAGCTGACCCTACCCGTGTTTATATGTACACACCATCTGGTCCTTTTAAGGTGTCATGTAGCTAAAGAGATTAGAAATTAATCGTGCCATCGTAACTTGGTTTCTTTCTCCCTCGTCTTCTACATACTGTACGTGGGGTTGGCTTTCTTCTCCATAGCCTAGCGCACGTTCCAAACAAGCCTACTCATTAATCATAACCAAAGCTTCGTTATTCCTTTTGACACTGCTTGCTAGTAGCAGCTAGCAACAAGTCACATCTAAAAACAGTACTACTTGCAGGTACAGTTCTTAATATTTTAAACGTACTGCAAGCAGTTAGCTAATCGATCGTGCCCATCTGTTTGTACATGGCGTCATACAATCAAACTGGACAAGGACTGCAGGTAGACATTCCCCTCCCTTGTCGCTCACACGGGTGGCATAGATTCATGTGATGTGATGACTTAAAAACGTACGTTCTCTGGTCTAAAATATAGCAATTATTAGTGTTTAAATTTTTTCGTAAAATATTTTAACTTCTTCATTTACTCATTTATCTTAACCAATCACAAACTATCTTGTTTAGTTTCCACCTACCTTTTCATCTCAACTAATTATAAGCATCTTACATTTAATTTCATCCTTTTTTTTAATTTCTGTGAAAAACTTCAGAAGTACTTATATTTTGGGATGATAGGAGTAGCTAGTACTTAATCGCCGTCGATCACCAACCCGACCCTCGCCGCCTCAGGTAGACATGGTTGGCATCCCTTTTTTTAGAGTGTGTGAGAGTCCTCGGTCGGGGGAGTCTGGCACGTGCAATCCTTGTTGGCCACTAGTGGATAGACAATTAGGCAAAAATGATATACACGTCACTCAACACATTTGGGAGGGAGGCAATCATACGAATTTTTAACCTTGTGATTTACTTCGTGATTCGTGCTCTATCTTTGTCTCCGGTGAGCTCTCGAGTGGTTAGGGTTTCGGGGATGGGGTGGGGAAGGAGGGACAAAAGTGGGAGGTGTTCCCTGCCTTAGCAAGACAGGAGGAGGGCGGTGGGCCAGTGTTGATAACGGGGGGAGCTCGTCATTGGAGTGGTTAGGAGCTAGGAGGTGGTGGGAGGTGATGGCGGTTACGGTAGCACGAGCCACCAAATACGGAGGAGGACGCGATTGTGCGGGAACATTAGAGTAGGAAGATGGAGGGTTGGAGTGGTTAGGAGGTGGTGGGAGGTGGCGGCGAATTCAGCGGTGGGAGACGTCAGAGATAGAGGAGGACAACAGCACAGGGGCACCAAAGCCAGGGAAGATGTTGGAGAGACGGATTGTGGTGGGGCGCGAGGGCGGAGGGTGGGGAAAGATTCACATGACAAGTGGGAGAGAGATAAATCACATGAGTGACGTAACGGTGTACCTAAGTATATATATCTTAACCCAGTGTACCTAAGTAACGGTGAGCCAGTGACTGCCTAGACTGCGGGATCTAGCGGCCTGACTAGCAACGCCTAAATCTAGATGATTGTCAACTTCTCTTATTCAGCAGCAAGCGGGTAGTAGCATTGGAATCTTGGAATCTATAAGGGGAGGCCAACAATACGCAGACCGTAGGCGGCAGACTATCTTGTTGACCGCCACGGTGGATCGAGTGTCTGTGCTCATTGAGTAAGTGTGGTCGACCTTAGTGGTGGATATCATACTACTCCCTGCGTCCATAAATATAAGTGATTCTATATTCTTTTGGAGAAATTAAGGATGAATGGAGAAGACTGCAATGCCCCATATCAAATGAGGAATGGTTGGAGAGTGGAAGGATGGCCAGGGTAAGATTAGAGTGAAAAATTAAATCAAGAGTGGTTAGGTGGAAAATAAAACTTGAATCCTAAAATTCTCTATATTTCTAGACGGAAGAAGTAGTAAACAACTTAGTTGTGGCCGTTTGTGGCATTGCTGATCTCAACGAACAGGTTCCTGATGGTCCTAAATGGTGGCCGGGATTACATTGTTTTTGTTTAGCCACGACAATTAATTTGCTTGTTATATTCTTACTTTTTTATTTTCCTTTGTTTTTCTGAAACCCATGTAATGACACTCTCATGTTGGCCGATAGAGAGCTGGACACAACAAGTTATCAATACGTAGGATCTCATGAAGTACTTGCTAGAGCCATCTTGCTCCCGTAGTTTGAGCAGATAAGGATCACAACCACGCTGGGCCCGATGACGTCGACGGAAGCTTTTATTGCGTTTCAGAATAATTGAATCGATCGTTTGGATAGACAATACTCCACTATGCTATGGTGGTACATCAAAGTATGGGAGTGATGTGTCACGTGGTAGTACATGTGTAGTACATTTATATATTTGTCAGTGTAGTACATGTGGGATACCTTGTATACATGTACATATGCCATCGGGAATATCGCATGCCTAACGCTATACGGAAGGGTATACCTAAACACGGAAGGATAGTTATACAAGTAAGAAAGGTATCTCGCGCACATAAGGAAGGATTCTATAGTCTAACTTGAGGGAGGCAAGGCCATGCATGCCCGTATCCTATTTGATATCTCCGAGTTCTACTTGAACAAGGGGTCAAGCTACAATATAAACACAAGACCTCCCAAGAGGGGAAGGCAATCACAAGCCATACAATCCACACCACATCGAGCATACGCCCAGGAAGAAGTCTACTACTAGCCGCCGACTACATCACGCTACCTATTCCATCGAGATTTGTTTGGTAAACTAGATTAGACAAGCTTGCTTCCCATATTGTACTTGATGTGCTACACTCCCATCAATACAATACATATAAACAGGAGTAGAACTATTACCTATGTCGGAGGTCCAAACCTATATAAAAACCTCTATGTCTTGCTCTCCATGACGTCTCTATATGTATCTTGGTACTAGTTGATCCCTACGTCCTCAATACCATAAGCAGTATCTCACCCGTCAACAACATTCATGTTACTATACATGTATATAGGCTAAAAAACCAGTGGTGTAGTGGTGAGGTTGTGCTTGCTTAACTCCACCCATCAGCGTTTAAATTTTGGTGCCCACAAATATTACGCAAACACAGGTGTGCTTTCAATGTGAATTTAGTGATGTCGAGGATGTTTGCGTGTGCGTTTTCTATGTAATCAGAAAAAACCGTAATTATGAATTTTTTATTACATTTTTTAATATATGATGAACCGCTGGTATCCACATCATGTCGTGGTTATTTAATTGTCAGGTTTTGTTTAATTATATCATGAATTATTTTTATCCTGATCGTAAGTTACAGTTTATCCTGATCGTAAGATCATATCTTGGACGCACTTATGTCAAAGCTAATCCAAATAGAAAGTAGCAGATATGGGAGTTTTACAGAGTATAGACAAAACACACGACGATTAGCTATATCAACGCGGTCTAATATATGGTGACATGATATATCAATTTTATTGCGGCAGGCTGGTGAGCCCGGGCTGCTACCATGGGTGGCCGGCCCTGGGCTCATCTGTGCAAATAGGCCAATAGCTAGCATCGATCTAGACATAGATGTCTTATTCTTAGTCCCTGAAAATATCAGCTAGTAGTAGTGAGATGTTAATCATCAAAGCAATGACCGATGCGTAGCCCCCATTTTATTCGGTACCCCTATATGTGTTAGGGACAAGAAAACAGTAAGCAAACCTACTGTCATTGTTTGGTTTCAATCAGTGACATATAGTACGACAAGACATCCAGCAAACACCGCCTGACATTGCCGCCGAGAGGATCTTGGGGATGCGCACTAGTGCATGTACAGTGACCACATCTCTTCTAGAACCCAATGGACTATAAGATCACATTATCACGTCCATAGTTTTAGTGTCTGTCACACTACACATCAATATGTCACGGAAGAAAATCGAGCAAATTCTAATATGGTAGTGCATGACCAAACGTGGGAGAGCAAATAATATGGTGATCTGATTCCCGTAGTTTTAGCGTCTGCCGGAGGTAGTATCAGTCACAGCTCACACGTCGATCTATGATCATGTGGAGGGCTTTGGGCTCTGCAACTTCGGTTGGAATTTCCCTTCATGGGAGAACAGAGAACGACAGCATTTCGTCGCTCGCTCACCCCCACGACATCATGGCAGAAACCCACCCGTGACCACCAAATAATGTCTACCCAATTGGCCTCTAATTCATCAGAAAAGCAGAAGCGAAAAAAAATTGCTAGCTAGTGGCACCACTGCACCAGTAGTACATCGGGATAGATTGCAACGAGACAAGGCGCTATTGTCCAACGAACTCGAGTTGATTGCACGGTCGCTGCGCGCGGGCGGCGTCGGGACAGAGTTCCAGCCGCGCGCGCGTCCCACGATCGTTTCCACGCCCAACTGACACGGGATGTGGGCACGCACGCGACGTCGCGGCCGGGTCAGACCACGCGAGCACCCTCCATGGGCGACGACGTCCACGCGTCAGAGGTGCAGCCGGCGTCTCTGTCGCCCTCATTGGAGGGCCTCGCCGGCACGGGCCGGAACGGCGCGCCGGCTGCCGCGGTGGTGGCCTGCATGAGGTCGAGCGTCACGTGGCCCGCCGCGGCGAGGGACTGCTGCTCGTGCTGCCCTCCGGCGCCGGACGGGTGTGGCCGCGCCTGCATGTGCTCGTGCCAGCCGCCGGCCGTTTCGGCCGGGGCGCGCCCCGTTGGACGGCCAGCCTGCGGCTGTCGGTCGGAGAGGAACTGCCACGAGAGGAGGGCTGCGCGGTTCTCGGCGATGAGCTCGTCGAGCGCAGCGCTGGAGCGGGCGGAGATGTCGGGCGTCGGGATCAGCCAGGCGCCGGTGGCTCTGGTCGATGACAGAAGAGAGAGAGCACCAGCCGAGGACGTCGGCAGCCCGTACGGCGGGAAGCCGTGGCCCAGAGTCGGCATACCTGCAGCAACATCAAACCACTTCGGTTATACACCTCACTGTGCCTGCTACTCTACCTAATGCCTACCGAAATTGCCATCTGGTAACAGTCTTACCAGCTTATTAAGAGAGCATAATGCACATGATCAGCCCTAACAACACAGTGGCTACTTAAATAGCCCTAATAACACAGCTTATTATTGTCTCAACAGTAATCATTTTAGCATGTTTGTCATGATCATTTACAACCAAACTTACAAAGTTTCGAAGGGATAAGCCTTTTTTATTTATAGATCGAGATTTAGTAAAAGCTTAGAAATCAACTTGTGTATGATAAAATTTGAACCTAAAAAATCAACTACTTTGTGATGGATGGAGAGAATATATTGCAACCATGCATGCTACATGTACAACTAATTACTAATTAATTAATAGTCAATGACACCATGTATATCCATACAAGTGATCACTACTACCGGATCTTCCACAACACCATGTATATCTGTGGATCAAATAACGGGTTTCATATAGTCAATAATGCTGATGAACTTGAGTATTTAGCATAGTTAAAATCTGCACCCCATCTTGATGTTAGGTTTAGACCAATTATAGTAGTACTGTTATTGTTAACCACGAGTGGTCCATTATGATGTTGTTGACTACGTTAGCAGGAAAGTTTGTTAATTTGCTGGTTACGATTGTTAATCTCTTTATTATTTGAGGCAACTAAACAATCTTGCAGTCAATAATATTTTCCCTATAGTGCAGCACCTTGTTAAACAGCCAGGATGACCTACTTCAAATCGAAGTCAATATACATGCGTGCATATTGTATAACAGAATATAAAGCATGTTCATCAACAGGATTTATGTCAGTGCAGCAAAAAAGTACGTACTGTACTTTCGAGTTTATCATAACAAGAGTAAGGTAGTAGTACTAGACCGAAAGGTACTAGGAGTAAGGTTGCGTTTGGTAGAGATTCTCGAGGGTGATTCTCAATTGGATTAATTGGAGCTGAGTCAAACGGATAAAAAAATCCTCCCGATTCTTAACCGAATCGATCCGCTGTGATTCTTAATTTTACACACGAATGGAGAATCAGGCAAAAGACGGCTTCTCGTGAGAATCCAACGAACGAAAATTAAAAATCCTCACAAAATCAGTATCTGATTCAGGAAGAATCAGAATCACAAGATCAGAATCATAGACTCTGGAGCTCTACCAAACAGGCCCTAAGTATACATGTACATCCTCGGTATCAAAATATATCTTAAGATAATTTTAGTAGAGAGAAAAAATAACCAAAATATCTCTTACTAATAAAAAAATACTATTGATGGGTGGACAGATAAGGAGTATTAAGGAAAGAAATCTCTCGATTTACGGACCAATGATAAGTAATAGGATAAAAATCAACTTATTTTTTTTATAAACTTTGAGTAGAAATCAACTTAATTTAGGACGGAGAGAATAGAAGGCTTTTGAGGTGCAGAGCCAACAGCAGACCCGTGCTTACCTTTGAAGAAGTACAAGTAGTGTACTCATGCAAGCATACGCTAGTATATCAATTAATACATGCATGAATATCCTAGAATGCCAGTGTAGGTTGTTCTCCGTAAAAAGTAGTACTAGTACTCCTTATAAAACACTATGAAATTCGACCGCCGTCTTTCCGCCAGTCTGGCTATAACACACTATACATTCGTACAGTGACTAATTCGTAAACTCGTACAGTTGTACGAGTTTGTGTATCTACATGTATGGTACTCGTTTTCGCTAGCATACAATCTCTTGCTAGCACTGTTACGTTGCCGTGTTGCGTGGCCAGCGACCACACAGAGCGCAGGTTCCGTGTTGATGGTGATCATATGCACGGTCGGCCTGGCCAGTGGCCACGCAGCCACTGCCACTCTCCAAGCGAGCAGGCTGGCAGGGCAGGCAGGCCAGTGCACATAAAGACGTGCATTAAAATCTGTGCTCTCACCGTCTCACACATCCCGATGAGCTTTTTGGTGCGCACCTGCAGCTCTCCCCTTGTTTCCCGGCATCAAACCAACCAGTACTACTCCTACACCCCCCCAATCTGCCAATTTATTTGGAGTAGTACGCTCCTGTATGAACAGCTAACTGCATTGGTCTCCCTAAGTACTCGTAGCATGAGTAATCCCTAATGAAACTGCTCGAGGTGATACGGTTTGCAGCTAGCTAGTAAGAACGAGAGTAGTAGTATGTTTGTACCGTGTGGGTGCGCAGAGCCCCTGGCCATGGCCTCGCTGGCGTTGCTCCTCCGCCGCCTCTCGTTGTGCCCGGCCAGCCGCCGGCGGCAGCTCTTCTTGGCGTCGTCAAACTCCGCGAGCACGTGGAACCTGCACGCACAGGTGAGCACTGCGATGAGCACGCGCGCGGGTAGACTTAGCTACTAGACCAGACACCCAGTACGTAGATCGTGGTGATTCACGCACCGGCTGCACTGCTGGCAGAAGCGCTGCTCGGTGCCGTGCACGACGACCCTCGGGGCCTTGGCGTGCACCTCGCACACCTTGTGCCGCCGGTGGTACTCCTTGACGCCCGTGAGCGTCACGTCGCATCCCTCCACCTGGCACCGTGGCACCACCGGGGCCGCCGTCGCCGCCTTCTCCTTCCTCTTCCCCTCAGCGGCACCACCGCCTCCGGCGGCGGCGCCGCTACCCTGCGCCACCTGGCTGTCACCGCCCCAGAAGCACGGCCGCTTCCCAAGCTTGAGGCAGGTCAGCCCTTGCTGTTGCATCTGGCCGGGCCTGCATGGTGGCGGGAGAAACGGCTGCGGGCAAGGCGCCGAGGTGGTGACGGGAGCCCAGTGCATCCCAGCGACACCCCGAGGCGTCGGCCCGCTTCCTCCGGCGCCGCCGTTTCCTTCCATGGCTGGCAGCTACACACGCACGTACGTAACGTACCGCAGATAGCAGCGTCGTTACAGCTCCCTCCGGCCGGTGGCCGATCGAGAACTAGCAGCGTCGATTGGGAAAAAGGCTGCGGCGGCGGCGGTTGTAAGTACAGCGAGTAGGTTGCCGCACTGGCGCTCCATATAAAGCAAAGCAGCCAGGCAGCGAGGGGAAGCGAGCGAGGGGAGACGCCCCCCCGGGGAGGAGCAGCCTACTGACGAGGAAGCACGCGCCGTACTGACATGTGGGTTCTCCCATCAGGAGGGGTGTGGTGGGGTCACGAGCGTGGCTCGTGACATGTCAGGCCACCGCCACATGGAGGTGTGTCATTGACAGGTTCAATCGCTGCTGTTGCTGCTGCTGCTGCGCCGTGACATGACTGCCACGGCATTAAACGCCGCGCGCTGTGTGACAAAACGCTCTCCGCACCGCGCGCTCCCCCTCCTCACACTGACACGCCGGACCAAGATCTCTGCCACCACCAGACGAGCCCCACCTTTCAGTGATGCGTGCTCCACGTCCGTACGGATCACGGGAGTGGCTCCCTTCTGCCACTTGCGCAAAGATCCCATATCCGGAACCGGACGCCACCATAGATTCTCCCATCAACGCACCAGTCGACAACGCACGACCCACTTATCGATGGGCCATACTTTCCATGACCCCACATGTCATTGTTGTAGTAGTCCACAGAGGTACGGTACAGGGCGTACACCATGTGGCAGTAAAGAAAAGCCTGCGTGGCAGGCAGGTCGTGGTGTACATGCATGCAGCGCGACGGGCCGGGTGGGGCCAGTACGGCGGTGGTCCAGTTGTCAGTGTCAGCTACAGGCGGCCCACTGCCTATTGGCTGGGGAATGGGGGGTATGTCTGTGCTTTGGGGGAAATAACATCCCCGTGCTGGGCGTTGGGGAGGATACGGTACGTACGTACGGGTACGCCTGTTTTGGCCTCTTCCTGCGCCATTCCCTGCGACGCTGCTACGGGCTCACGTCCCTGGTTAACCGCGCCCGCACACTGTACTGCCGCTGACACGGTTGTAATGTAATACCGGTTCTTCTTCTTCTTCTTTCACGTTCTACTCCTACTCCTACATGTTTTACGTACACGTTCACGCATGTGCAGCAGTGCAGGCTTGAAGGAGTATTTGGGTGGATCCGTTGCAAGCGGCCGCTAGCTGCCTCCAGTGTCTGCTGTTAGGGTTGCAGTGTGTCACCTGTGTGCCCAGACGATGATCGGAACAGCTGTGCGATGCATGCGTATGCCATTGCCTTTTCAGATGGCAGCTCAGCCTACGTGACGTGTAGTAACACCTTGTGCAGTTATCATACTTACTTCGTCTCAAAATAAAAAAAATAAATATTGAATTTTTAGATTTATAATACTAGAATGTATCATATTAAGTATTGTTTTTTTTTTATTTTGAGATAGAGAAAGCAGCATTTAGGCGAAAGGCGTGACGGTTGACAGTCCACATGCTGGGGGTGAGGTCCAGTCGCCCAGAAGTGTCCAACAAGATGGGATCGTAGTAGCATATAAAAGCGGATGCCTCCTCCCGAGCATATTGTACTACTCCTAGGATCGTTTGGGGGAGTAGTACTAGTACATGTGTGTTTCTCTCCTTTTGTAGGGTTTCCTAGCGTTAAGGCCAACTTAACTGCATGTTGCACCCAATATTGCCGATGCTGCAATAGCGACTGAACCCGATTTGCCGTGACCGTGAACACGCCTGTCCGCCTGCGGAATGCGAATCAGAGCGAATGTCCCAGGCTCTGGCGTTCCACGCGAGACGAGTGTTGATCCAGCCCACTATTCTCTGTATGGATCGAATTAGGCCCAGTAGTAGAATTCAATTGGGCCGGTCACTTAATTGAAATGGATGGCCCAAAAAGGCCACAGATCGTTTGCTGATTTTCCTCACTGGGTCTCTCGCTCTCCGTGGCGTGGCGAATTTTTACTGTTACTAATTTAATTTTTTTTTTAATTTACAAAACTAATTTTCGGTTTGAATCATTTACAAAACTAGTCTCTTGCCGCCCTGGGCCACGGCGGGATTTAAAAACCGCCGTGGCCCAGGGCGGCGAATGGCATCCCGTCACCCGGGGCTAACGGCTCCGGCGGCCGTTAGCCGCGGGGAGGCCACGTGGATTCGCCGCCCTGGGGGAGGGCGGCGAATGCCCCCAGGGGGCCGAATGCAAAATTGCATTCGCCGCCCTGGGGGACGGCGGTTTTTAGCATAGTAAACGGACGGTCCGCACAAGGATCGGACCGTCCGAATCCAGGGGGCCGCCTGCAGAATTTTTTTTTTCTTTTTTTTTGATATTTTTTTTCTCAACTAGCAAAACGAGAATAGCAAAATCTCGTGAAGGTGCAGCTCAAACCGATGTAAGATGTGGCCTGTAGAAAATTACGAGTGTGCTTTAAAAACCGTGCTGAAACTTCGGACCTCAAAAACTCAATCTTCCCGGCCGAATTTCGTAAAAATTTTTTGGACAAACCCGACGAAGTCGGGGGGAAGCGGATGTAAAATTTTCTGTAGATGTCCGTAGAGTACTTATTTGCCCGATTCCGAGACCGTATGTGAAAGTTATGACTGTTTTAAGGTAGTTAGCGCGCGTTACAACAATTTGCCGTGGATTCGGACCGTCCGATCGGTGTGCGACGGTCCTATGCATTCGCCGCCCTGGGGGAGGGCGGCGAATGCCCCCAGGGGGCCGAATGCAAAATTGCATTCGCCGCCGTCCCCCAGGGCGGCGAATGCAATTTTGCATTCGGCCCCCTGGGGGCATTCGCCGCCCTCCCCCAGGGCGGCGAATGCATAGGACCGTCGCACACCGATCGGACGGTCCGAATCCACGTGGCCTCCTCGGGGCTAACGGCGGCCGGCGCCGTTAGCCCCGGTGACGGGGATGCCATTCGCCGCCCTGGGCCACGGCGGTTTTTAAATCCCGCCGTGGCCCAGGGCGGCAAGAGACTAGTTTTGTAAATGATTCAAACCGAAAATTAGTTTTGTAAATTAAAAAAAAAATTAAATTAGTAACAGTAAAAATTCGTGGCGTGGCAGTGTCACACTCCACTGATCCACTTCCCCGTTCACACCGCCGGCCGCCTCGTCCTCTCGCCATGGCCGCACTATCCGCGAGCTCTCGTGCCTCCGCGATCTAGCGCGGTGGCTCTCGCACCCCCCCGGCGGCGAACGAGCGCGGAGGAAGCGGTGGCTCCGTTACAGGAGGTGGCTGAGGACCACGGGAGGGGTGATTTAGGAGGGGGATGGGGAGGAAGCCTGATCCGTCGAAGCCACACTCTGGTGGCGCCGCGTCGCCGAGAGCGGCGAGGAGGGCGCAGCCTTCGCCGGTGTTCCTGGGAACGGCTCTGTTCGTTCTAGGGTTCGTGTCCCTCTTCACCGGGCACATAGTTACGGACGCCGACTGGTCGCGGATCCGGAGCCGGTGGCGATCCAAGCAGGTAATTTGTTGACAATCTGGAAGGCTTGTACTGCACGATTCGGTGGAATTTATCGATAGCACTTGGAATTCGCGTGATATGTCGAGTGAATGGACAGAGTTTGTCTGTTTTCTGGGGATGCATATACCTACAGCGTCGTTAGGGACTCCCTGAAAGCAACTGAGCGGAAAAGGTTTAGTTTTTGGGACATATATATGGCTTTTTTGCATAAGAATTAATTGAAAATATTAAATTGCGGGCAGTCTGAAGTTTTACTGATCACTACGGGAGCCATTCTCTCATACTCTTATGCGTCCTCTTCAAATTATATATTTACTGTTGTCCTTTCATGATCCGCACGTTCTTTGTCTCTATTCTTGATTATGTTTCCTTCCAACGTTGGCAATGTGCAGGTTAGGAATTACGAGCCCATAAATATTTGGAAATCGAGATATTCCAACCAGTACTATGGATGCAGCTGGAGGAGCACAAATTTCAGATGTTAGTCTGCTTAATTAGTCATCTTTCCTTTTGCTTAATTAGTATGTGAGAATGGAAGAATTATAACACGGTGATTCCATATGTTCATCTTTCAGCTGCTGTGCCAGAGAACAGTTCTACTGGTTACTTGCTGATTGCTACTAGTGGGGGGCTAAATCAGCAGCGCATAGGGGTACAATTATCTTTCAACTTTTAATTGCGTTGCTTTCTATTACCCATTGTATTACCATTACGATCTTCAGTTTTCAGATAACAGATGCTGTTGTTGTTTCCCGAATATTGAACGCCACACTTGTTGTACCTGAGTTAGACCACCATTCATTCTGGAAGGATGACAGGTAAGCTGAGAACTTGAAGTTATAGAACATCTTCTGAAGTCAATCGCCCCCTTGCATAAAGGATTAACCTGATATGGTATGCGCTATATGCAGCGACTTCTCTGACATTTTTGACGTGGACTGGTTCATTTCTTACCTATCAAAGGATGTAACTATTGTCAAAAGTATCCCTTATGAGGTGATGATGTCAATGGATAAACTCCCATGGACCATGCGTGCGCCTAGGAAATCCATGCCTGACTTTTACATTGATGAAGTTTTGCCTATCCTTATGCGAAGGCGAGTAAGTAAGCTACCAAACCAGTGGATTGGTTTGGGACTTGTTACATATTGCTTCATATTGATCAATTACTCGTCTGCTTGTGTTTGTTTCCTTGATGCATTTTATTTCAAGATAACAATTATATTGTTCATTGTTCAGTGTGATCAATTATGCTGATAACAAGAGGAACATTTGATTGTATGCAATTTTTTTTCTGTGGCATGATTGGCATGGTAGCATCATCGGTCAATTGTGAGGATACCTCCTGATTCCTGAATTTAATGTTTCGAATACAGTGTGTTAATAGCTGTAATAATTAGAAACATCGTGTAACTTATCATATATATATATATGTGGAATGTTTGTAATATGTACAAGCAAAGAGGCTTGCCTATGCACTCAACAGCTTTAATTCTTGCAGGCTTTGCAACTAACGAAGTTTGATTATCGGCTCACTAATGAGCTTGATGAAGAATTGCAGAAGTTACGCTGCCGAGTAAATTTCCATGCATTAAGATTTACAAATTCCATACAAACTCTAGGAGAGAAATTGGTGCAGAAGCTGAGAGTCATGACCTCACGATACGTTGCCGTTCATTTGAGGTATGCATTTTGCTTGTTTCTTTTGATTCAATGTCTTTGAAAATGGTATTGAGCATTTTTTTTTTCTGGAAGTACTTAGATGTAATGAATAATCTTTTTTTACTTTTGCTTGATTCATCAGGTTTGAACCTGACATGCTTGCATTTTCTGGCTGTTACTATGGTGGTGGTGAAAAAGAACGGAAGGAATTAGGTGAAGTTAGGAAAAGATGGGATACATTACCTGTAAGACTCTGAAACTTGGTGAGCTTACACTATTGCTTAGGTCATCAAAATCAAGATATTGTCGTCTTTGTAGATTATTTCGCATTGCACTTCCATTTTGTGAACTATTTCTTTTGCACTATTAAGGACATGTTGAGTTAGATTTCCCTAAAAAAATATTGAGCGAGATAATGGTTGGTGTTAGTTCTGATTGTCCATATATTCTTTTGATCAAATATTACCTGTGTATGAATATTTGAATGATGAAATGATTTTAGACTGATTCCTAGCAGGATCTGAGCGCTGAGGATGAGCGCAGTAGGGGCAAATGTCCCCTGACTCCTCAAGAAATTGGTTTGATGCTCCGAGCTCTTGGTTTCAGTAACGGCACATACCTATATGTTGCTTCTGGAGAAATATATGGTGGAGAAGAAACTCTTCAGCCTCTGAGGGATCTCTTTCCAAACTTCTACACCAAAGAGATGCTTGCTGGGGATGATTTGGAACCATTCCTTCCGTTCTCTTCACGATTAGCTGCAATTGATTTCATCGTATCTGATGAGAGTGATGTTTTTGTTACAAATAATAATGGAAATATGGCCAAAGTTTTATCTGGACGAAGGTATGCATCTATCTTCTATGGATTTAATGAATGTTCGAAATATACGTTTGTAAAGCATATTGAGCTCAATGTGAACACATAATGCCCTGAGGTACATCCACCTAGTTATGCTATTTTTCTCCCCAGGGCTGTGTGTTACCTTTCTGTGTTTTTCATACTTGCGTCTATTGTTGGTAGTTTGTTTCATGCTAATTTGTCGTTCATCTCCGTCAATTTGTAGGCGATACATGGGCCACAAGAGAACTATTCGGCCAAATGCGAAAAAACTCAATTTACTATTTCAGCGACGAAATCAGATGGGCTGGGATATATTTTCACGGAAGGTAAAGAAAGTGCAGAGGGGTCTAATGGGAGAACCGGATGATATCAGACCAGGAAGAGATGATTTCCATGAATTTCCATCATCTTGCATCTGCCAAAGAATACCAGTAAATAGATCAGTTATGGCACGAGCTGAAAACTTGTGAGCTCTAGTGGGGCAGACAACTTCAGAAGGGAGAATGCTGTGTGATTGAGCACGTCCCTTGCTGCACTGGGGACGATACAAGCTTGCTAAGCAAAAAAAGCAGGGATATAAGCCCAGTCAGACAGGAGCAGATGGTGTGGATAAATACCCTTCACCAGGTTTAACACATACTGCTCTAGTGATTCAGACCCCACAGAACTGGTTAGTGTGCAGACATGACAGACAAGGTGCTGATTTGCAGCTCCAGTTTGGTTCCACTAATTGTTAAACTATGGTAAAGAATCTGCCACGAAAATTGTAGTCATTAGCTCGATATGCTATGCCTGTAAATTGTACTGTATACACGATCGATTCTTTGGATATAGTGTGCTTCTGTCGTCTGATCTTCTGTCCGAGTAGAACCTCATGTCTGAAGGGAAGTGGCACTGTACCAGAAACTTGGAAATTGAAAAATGCAGTGACTGCGTGTAGTTTATTCCCTTTTAGGAGTCAGTCTGGTTCACTGAAGCAACATCGATACACAGCATAACAAAATGCTGATGAAATCATGAAATGCAGAGTGGTAACATCACCAACAAACACCACCACCATGGATGGCGATCATCAACTGTGACAAGGAAAAACATCACTGGCGAAACCCGTGCAACAATTTATTTATTTTAAGTAAACATTAACTGAAGCTCTGCTTCAGCCCTTGGTTGCAGTTCAGATCAGAGAAACCCATAAGCTATGGACTTCTCTTCCTTGAGCTCGGTCGCTGAAGCTTCCATCTTGGAGCGTGCAAAGTCGTCAATCTGAAGACCTGGAGTATGAACAAAATGAACATTCTTAGCTTGATCTCATTACCGCCATTAATATCTGAATCACAATTCACAAGTAGGATTCCATGAGCTCACCTTGCACGACAGACCACTCCCCCTTCTCGCAGGTCACCGGGAACGAGTAGAAGACGCCCTCGGGGACGCCATAGCTGCCGTCAGAGTAAACGCCCATGGACACCCACGTACCCTGAGAGGAGAGGACGAGCAAACGCTGGAATTTCTCAATCAACTCTAGGCGATATATGGCAAGATGTGATCGGAGAGAGGAAGCGGACATGGACCTTTGGTGTTCCAAGGATCCAGTCTCTCATGTGGTCGCATGCCGCGCTCGCGGCCGACAGAGAGCTCGACTGCTTCCGCGCCTTGATCATCGCCGCGCCTCGCTGCTGCACGGTGCGGACGAACTCCTCCCTCAGCCTGGCATAATGGTGGTGGATCACTCTCAAGAACGCGTTATCACACAGGAAAATTACTGCACGCGTGCATGCTTGACAAGTTCCGTACCATTTCTCGTCGGCGACGAGCTCCCTGACGGGCCTCTCGCCGCGGTCGGTCAGTGCGGTGGCGTGGCTGGCGTCGGGGAACTGCGTGGAGGAGTGGTTGCCCCATATGATGGCGTTCTTGACGTCGCCGACGTGCACGTTCAGCTTCTCGGCGAACTGTCCGAGGGCCCGGTTGTGGTCGAGCCTCGTGAGGCAGGTGATATTCCTGGCCGGGATCGCGGGCGCGAACTCCTTGAGGACGAGCGCGTTGGTGTTTGCAGGATTAGCCACGACCAAGACCTGCAAACTCGGATCGATCAGATCATGTGTACGGCACGAGGCATAAAAGTGTGTACCGTATATTAAGTTAGATGCACCGATCAGTTTAACCCAAAAGTTTAAGCTGATGAGAAAAGGTAGACAATTCATTTTATATTCTAACACTTCCCCTCACGCGAGACCCCCTCAACTCTCAAGCATAGAATAGAAGTAGGCTATAATTTTATTTAATTACGTGTCAGCCAGGATTCGAACTCAAGATCGATCACTCCCCACACAATTCGAACAATCGAATAGGAAAACTAACTAGCGCTCGATGTGTACATCGCATCCGTTCTCTTCCAACTGGCCGAGGCTGACGAGGTTGGCGTTGAGCTTGGGGATGTAGTAACTCCGGTGAGGGCGTGATGTTTACCGTTCTTGCACTCAATGATGATCTTGCCGCACCCCTCGATGCTGACGACAGATCTGTCACCTAAGCGCACCGAGCCGCGCTTCGTCACGCCTCTTCCTGGAGAGGATGATCACCTCGACGCCGACCACGATGACTGCCCGCTGCGGTACCGTGCGGTGGGAGAGTTGCTTGGGAACACCGCTATGCCAGGGCTGGCACCCCGCCACTTTGCAACCGGGGAACTCTACCTCCAAGCTGCTGAGGAACCGGCCTCATCCAGCGAGGCAGAACAACACCAACAATGGCGGCACGCCATGCTCGACGAGATGGCATCGATCGAGGAGAATCGGACGTGGCGTCTAGTGGATTTGCCGCCAGGACACCGCACCATAGGACTCAAGTGGGTCTTCAAGGTCAAGAAGGACGCAAGTGGCGAGGTGACGAAGTACAAGGCTCGTCTCGTTGCAAAGGGCTATGTGCAACAGCTTGGGGTGGATTTCAACAAGGTGTTCGCGCCGGTTGCATGACTGGAGTCCGTGCGGATGCTGCTTGCCGTGGCGGCACAATCGGACTGAACCGTGCACCACATGGATGTCAAGTCCACCTTCCTCAACGGCGATCTCACCAAAGAAATATACGTCGCGCAGCCACCTGGGTTCGTCATCGAGGGGCGAGAACATCAGGTGCTAAAGCTGGACAAGGTGCTCTATGGTCTGCACCAAGCACCGCGCGCGTGGAACGCCAAACTCGACGCGAGTTTATCCTCGCTTGGCTTCCGACACAGTGACTGTGAACATGCTGTGTATGCTCGTGGTGATGGAGATCATCGACTCCTGGTCGGTGTGTATGTAGATGACTTGATCATAACGGGAAGTGACACCGGCGAGATCGACAAATTCAAGGCGGAGATGAAGGCCCTTTTCAAAATGAGTGATTTGGGCTTTCTCTGTTTCTACCTGGGAATCGAAGTGAAGCGAGACGCCGATGGAATTCGTCTCAACCAATCGGCATTCGCTCTTCGGATTCTGGAGAAGGCAGGGATGCAAGGCTGCAACCCCTGTGCTAGTCCAATGGAGCAACGCCTCAAACTCAGCAAGGACAGTGATGAAGCACAGGTGGACGCAACCGGATTCCGGAGCATTGTTGGGAGCTTGTGCTATCCGGTACACACTCGACCGGATGTGGCGTTCGCCGTGGGGTACGTGAGCAGATTCATGGAGACCCCGACGATTGAACATGAGGCGGCGGTGAAGCGAATTCTTCGCTACATCGCGGGCACCATAGACTATGGGTGCCGCTATCGGAGATTGGCTTCACCAGGCAAACTTGTTGGCTACTGCGACACTGACATGGCCGGGGATGTGGATACACGAAAGAGTACCAGTGGCGTCCTGTTCTTCCTCAGCCCCAATCCTGTGAGCTGGCAATCTCATAAGCAGAAGGTCGTGGCGTTATCGTTGTGCGAGGCGGATTACATCGCAGCGACGACAGCGGCCTATCAAGGAACTTGGTTGGCGCAGCTTCTGGGGGAGCTGAATCAATCGCCGCCGACTGTTTACAATCTGATGATCGACAACAAATCGGCGATCGCTCTCAGCAAGAATCCAATGTTTCATGATCGGAGTAAGCACATTGCGACGAGACATTATTTCATTCGTGAGTGTGTGGAAGACGGTCGTGTTCAACTTGAGTTCACTGGAACGGCGGGGCAGCTCGCTGACATTCTAATGAAGCCGCTTGGGCGAGTACGTTTCGAGGAACTGCGAGCTCGGATCGGTGTCAGCAAGGTCAGAGACGGGCACAAGGTTTAGGGGGAGATTTGTTACACCTATTAGAGTAAACTTGTGCCTGATAATTTGCTAAGGTTGTTAGGAGTCTGTCATGCACGCTAGGTGCTTGTTTTTATTCCAGCAAAGTGTGGGCTCGCTCGTTTGTGAGTTGAGCGCGTCGTAGGCTTAGTGAGTCCGAGTCATTCACACCACGATCTGACGAGGGGGATGGCGCTCGTCGCGACGGGTGGTGGAGCGGATAAGTCGGCCGATTTCGTTAAGGCCACGTTGTTTTTGCTCTTCAATAAAAGGAAGAAGAAACAGAAAAGCTATAGGCAGCACCAAAATACTTTGCGTCTCTGTTCATCCAGTTTACCGAGGGCTAGTCTAGTTTTCCTATTCGATAGTTCGAATTGTGTGAGGAGTGATCGATTCTGAGAGCTTTGCTAACACTGTATACGAGGTGATGCGTCTACCTTGCAGTTCGGTGCAGCGTGCTGCTGCAGCGCAGAGGCCTGGGATTTGTAGATTGCTACGTTCTTGCCAATCAAATCTTTCCTCTCCATCCCGTCTTTCCTCGGCGATCCACCGATCAGGATAGCGACGTTGACGCCCTGGAACGCTTCAGCCTCGTTACTCGTCGCCACCACGCCTAAGCAAAACATTCTGTTCTTATATGCAGGCGACCAACGCGGCAAGGGAACCTGAATCTACAAAGTACACGCACCTCTGAGCAGAGGCAGTGCAGCGTCGATCAACTCCATCCTGACGCCGTTAAGGGCCTCGGCCGCGACCGGCAGATCCATCATGTGGAGCACCACCGGCTGGTCGGCTCCTAGCATTAGGCCCCTCGCGATCATGGCGACTATGGCGTACCCTATTTGCCCTGCAAAGAACAGCAAAAAACATCCTCACTGAAGTTGTCTGCACCCCTTCTGATCGTTGATTGGTTTAGTTGCTTCAGTGTTTAATTAGCTTCCGAGTTCTGAATTACCTGCGGCGCCGGTGACGAGAACCTTGACAGGTTTCTTCGGCTCATCTCTCAGTAACCACGGGCACCATTTTGCCAGACGCTGGATGAGGGAATTGGATGAAATCATGGTCTTTTCTCTATGAAATTTTTATGTAGATGACAATTTTTTAGGGCTCTAGCTTTGATATGGGTTAACTGAAGCAGCTCATACAAATAGCACCAAGTAGGCCATACACCATGATACCTTACTGGATAATCTTGGCAAACTTGATGCTAAAGGCACAGATTCCGTGCTGATTTCTGCAAGAAATGGAGCTTCCTGGTGCAAACCGCAAAGCTTGGTATAATGCTGAGATGGTGAACGGAACTACCAAGTGCCAGCCTTGGCTGATGTAAATTCATATGAATTTGATGGTCTCAAGTGACTGACAATTATCATGCAAGGATGATGAAGCATATGCATAGCTGCACGCTTTTCTCCAGTAAACTGAATCTTAACCCTAATACTGAACTGATACTAGCTACACAAAAGTTTAACCACCGTTAATTGGCGTAAATCGTGACAGCAAGCAATAAGATGCCTAATTCATCTCCGCAAAACAAAGAAGAAAATGAAAGAAAGAAAGAAAAAGAAGCGTAATTCAACAATCAACTCAGAGAGGGACAAGGCTGGAAGGGTTCATGGAGACCGAGGAGCATGGCCATTTGTGGTACATGGCTCATGGCACCAAAATTTTTCGATGGAAGCAAATGGTCTTGTTAACTGATGAAACACATTGTAACCATAGGAACAGGCCAACGGCCGAAGGAGGTGAAGATCGCAGAAGACGGTGAAAGCCATTGGGCGTGTCTAGCTGTCCCAGCCCAGTGTGGCAGGCCCATTTTTCTAGTATGGGCCCAAGAACATGGCCTCTTAAAGGCCTATTGGGCCTAGAATAAAGGAAAGAATATGTATGGCCTTTGTCTCTATTAAGGGCCAAGAATGTAAAGTCACTTATACATCAAAATCCTAGGGCTATAAAAAAGCCCCCATAACATTGTAATAAGGGAGTTTTTTTAAGAACCAAAAACTAGATACTACATAGTAAGTCATAGGGCATCAGAGCTCCTAACTCCAAAAACTAGGTACTGTTATTTTGTATTCTTGTGAGCCCAAGATTGTAATTCGGTGCAACTTGCATTATAATATAAGAGGGCTTGGCCGTATCTACGGAAACATGTCAGGAAAATGAACAAAGAAAACATCCACCAGTCTCTAAAATGCTGGGTTATAATATGCCTAATGAGATAAGCTAAAGAACCATTAAAGCATTGTTAAAGCCTTGCCACAACAGGATGATGAAGTTTGCATAATGAATAGGAGCAGGACAAGTGCCTAATCTGTGCCATTATTGGCTTGAGCCCGTATGACCACCGCCAAAAGTGCTAATGACATTGATTAGCAATTTAGTATGAACTACCGAAAACCCCATTCCCATTTTACAGGGAATTCATGCAAATTCCTGATTATCTGTGGTCCATAATATTTTTGTTTCATATGCCCCGAGAACAAAAGTTTTGTATGCAAAAGTGAATTCCAGGAAACTCTGCACATATAGCAATGTTGACCGCACAAACAATAAGCTGAGCAACCACGAAGGATAGCATAAAGAAAAGAAGTTTAGCTGGTTTGGTCTAATCATCTCCTTCGTGCCATGAAGTCACTACCACTCATTGTAATACTATCATATTGTTGAAACCTTCTATTTCAATTGCCGAACCAGCCACAAGCTTAATTGATTTAATTGCTTGCCTTACCTACTCCAGAATGTTCATTGGGTTCCTGTCGTAGTCCCTTTTCCGACAATCTTTAAACTCAACCTCTGGTCATAAATTACATGAACGTTGGTAACAACAGAATTCAGGTTTGGGCTAATTAATGATACCAATGTAGCTATAGATGGTACACTATCCTATAGAAGGGGGAACAGAGCTAGTCTCTTGTTCACAGACTCTTCGGTGGTTGTCTTTTGTAACTTTTGTTCATTTGTTGCAGGAAAAAGTGCTACTATTTACAATGCAATAGGTGAGTTTATAGTATGTTATGAAGCAACCGGACAGACTATATGGCTTAAAGGTTTTATTTCGAAACTAAGAGTGGTAGACAACATTTTTAAACTAATCACTATATACTGTGACAATAAAGCCGTAATATTCTATTCAAGTAACAACAAGTTAAGTGGGGCTGCTAAATACATTGATATAAAGTATTTTGTTGTGAAAGATAGAATCCAGGATCAAATAATTAAAGTTGAGCATATAAGCACTAAGTTAATACTCGTGGATCCGCTCATTAAAGGTCTACCATCCAATCTATTTAATAAGCATATTGCCGGCATGGGATTAGTAGGTAGCCTATAAGTGTGATTCTGGAATAGGGGCATAAGAATCAATCAATACCCTATGAGAGTAAGTTATTTCCTATCGAGGTAATTTGGTGACTATAGATACTGTTGTCGTAGTGGCGTTTCATTGACCGCTATGATATATTATTTTAGTTCACCATACTACTTAGACTGGACTCGTTAGCCCTAAGATCAAGTGAGAGAATATTGGTTGATCTACTGGCCCACGAGCCAGGAGGAGGCGCATGGGCTAAGTCCCACGCGTCGATAACGATGTTGACCGATTTCCACGTATGCGCAACGATCGGAAGCGCCTGTTTTTCTTCCTAACGGAATCGGCCCCGATCTCCTCTAGTGCTAAATATAAAAGGGGGCTACGGCACGTAAATAGGTGACGATCTACGCATGTTAAGCTAACCCCAAAAACCCTAACCGATCCTAAGAGCGCTGCTTCTCAATCGCTGGTCCGTGCAGGTGGTGGCCGGAAGGGCGACGCCACCCACACGTCGGACGGCTTCCTACTGCATCGCCATCGACTTCAACCATGTCACTAATGGACTCCAACTCAACCGGTCAGTAACCTCACCTAAATTTCACAATAATTGAAGCTGATCATGTGTAGCCTAAGGATTAGAGTAATCTCAAGACCTAATATGCAATACCTATATAAAGGTCAACAATGTATATGACTTTCAATACAGGATTGCAGAAGTTCCTTTTACAGCCAAGAACAATTTGTGTTCAAGTAAAATTCAGAAATTTGATTTCTCCTATTTTCAGGAGTCAATGAAGAGAAGAGGTTTAGCCATTATAATGAAATGGCTAATACATCAATAAAATGACCCAACAACAACAATCTAGCCATTGTAATGCTCCATAATGTTTGTTAGCCAGTAGATAAGATAATACATCACCCAATAGCTTCTTTCTAATCGTTTTGTGGTGTATCCTAACGTGCTTCATGTCTAAGCAATCACAATAAACACAAAGTTCAGCAAAACTGAGTGGTTGGTCGGCCAATACAAACCACAAAACAGTATTAGTTTTTAGACTAGCGATCTTGTGGTTATCATTTCACGCCGCCCATAATATTGTAATGCACATGTAAGACAGGGCATCAAGTCATTACAGGCTTACAGCCGCCTCATGTGTGTATAAAAGGGGCCCGAAGAAGCGCATCCCTGCATCAGTGTGATCGACCATCTCCTGTGAACTCTCGGCCTAAAGGCCCTTCTACTTGAGTAAAGAAAGATGGTGAAGCTTGCATTTGGAAGCCGCGGTGACTCTTTCAGTGCCTCGTCCATCAAGGCCTATGTTGCCGAGTTCATTACCACACTCCTCTTTGTGTTCGCTGGCGTCGGCTCCGCCATTGCCTACGGTGAGCTCCTTAATCATGTCTCAGAAAACTTCCCGTTCCATCTCTGTTTGTGCTACAAACTCTGTACCACTTACCAGTAATCATTATGTCTTGCTCATTGCTGTTCCAAAATTTCATCTTGTGCAGGGCAACTAACAAAGGGCGCGGTGCTGGACCCAGCTGGCCTAGTGGCGATCGCAATCGCCCATGCCTTCGCGCTATTCGTCGGTGTTTCCATGGCTGCCAACATCTCCGGCGGTCACTTGAACCCCGCCGTCACCTTCGGCCTTGCCGTCGGTGGCCACATCACCATCCTCACCGGCATCTTCTACTGGGTTGCTCAGCTGCTCGGCGCATCCGTCGCATGCCTGCTCCTTCAGTTCGTCACCCACGGACAGGTTGGTTGCCACAGAGGTGCCACACTGCCACATCGCAGTATTTGTACTCTCTACTGTCGGCTAAAAGAATCGGGTTTGTACGCAGGCTATCCCGACGCACGCCGTCGCCGGAATCAGCGAGATCGAAGGCGTCGTGATGGAGATCGTGATCACGTTCGCGCTAGTGTACACGGTGTACGCCACCGCGGCTGACCCGAAGAAGGGGTCGCTCGGCACCATCGCGCCCATGGCCATCGGCTTCATCGTCGGCGCCAACATCCTGGCCGCCGGGCCGTTCAGCGGCGGCTCCATGAACCCGGCCCGCTCCTTCGGCCCGGCCGTCGCGGCAGGCAACTTCGCCGGCAACTGGGTGTACTGGGTCGGGCCACTCATCGGTGGCGGCCTGGCCGGGCTCGTCTACGGCGACGTGTTCATTGCCTCCTACCAGCCGGTCGGCCAGCAGGAGTACCCGTGAAAAAAGCGTGAATCCGAACAGCTGCTGTTGTTGATTCCATCGTTGTCACGTCTCGCTTCATCTTGTATTTGGTCTTTCCGTTTCCTTCCCCTTTTGTTTTTGGTTTTAAATTCTCGTGAAGAATCTGGAGCATAACTGCTCGATCGATCTGTATGATATATATATATGTACTATTATAAAAATATGGAACGTTTCCGATCATTCGCTCCTCGAGCGCGATTTTCATTTTCCATCCGCGATTTTTGTATGTGTGAGTCCGTTTCCGTGTTTTTCGTTCGTCACAGCGAGTTGTCATGCTGGATGTTGGCCTCGAGCACCTTGAGCGAGTCCCTGAACGACTTGCCCATAAACGACGTGCGCTACTCCACGACCGCACTGCCGCCGCTGCCGCCGTGATCATCCACCCACCAAACCCTCCCCCAACCCCCCTCCCTCCCCCTCCTCCTCCTCTTCTCCCCCTTCTCAACCCAAAATCTCCCCGAAACCCTACCTCCCGATCTCGCAGCGGATCGCTGTCTTCCTCCTCCTCCTGTATGGCTCGGCGTGGCTCGGGTCAGCTCAAGCGGCGGTGGTTAGTGTTGAAGGTCTCAGTGTTGGGCTTGACGGAGTGGACGTCGGGGAAGGTCTAGAAGATGCGGGCAGCCTCGGCGTGGTTGCCGGAGATGAGGCAGGCGAAGAGGAGGGCGTTGAGGGAGCGGGTCGAGGGGGAGGACTTGAAGGTAGACACGACGTCGGGGAGAAGACTGGCCTGGCTGAAAAGCGCGATGGCGTGGGGGGTGTGGTGGGGAGGGAAGACACAAGGTCGCGGAGGGAGTCCGGGGCAGAGAAGAGCTTCATGGCGGTGAGGGAGAGGGCCACATGGTCAAGGTGGGAGTCTGGGGAGAGTGCCGCGGCACAGCAGATGGAGAGGATCTGGTCCGAGGGTGGCGGCGGGGTGGACTTGAGAAGGGAGATGGTGAGCGGCTCTTTTGCCACGAGGTGAGCGGGGTGGATGGGTTAAGGATGGGCCCCCCCAAGCCCTCCCCCTCCTCTTCTCCCCCTTGCTCAGCCCAAAATCTCCCCGAAACCCTACCTACCGATCTCGCTACGGCTCGCCGTCTTCCTTCTCCTCCTGTACGGCTTGGGTCAGCTCAAGTGGCAGCGGTCAATGGCGAGGCCATTTAAAGCTTCACGCCCTCTCGCTCTCCTCCCCGGGGTGCCTTGCGTGCACGAGAGAGAGGCTGACGTACGCGTCGATGACATGTAGGGACAGCCACTTCAGTCCCACTCATCAGTGACATTGGGTATGGTAGGGACAGCGTCTCGGGCCCACTTGTCAGTGGATGTGGGTTTAGTGGAGATAGGATCGGGCCCGGTGGAAGGGAGGGGCCTAGGAAGGTTGCCACGTTTGCTTCTGGAAGGTGCGATGAGCTCGCTAGCTAACCCGTGCCCGTTTTTGTTTTCTTTCTATACTTTTCTCTCCTATCCGATTTAAACACTCCGTGACACAGTACGAGTACACATATGGTCACATGGAAAATTTCAGTGTTTACTTAGTAAAATCCAAGGTGATTATGGTCAAATTTTGCCGATGTATCTTCTTGGTAGCGGTATTCATCAGATTATTACCACGGATTATTAATTTGATTACATGGATAAATTAAATTTCTATCTCTACTATTATAAAAATTCAGTGTCAATACGAATTTGCCATTTCTCTCTTTATGTGTAGAAAAGGTTTTTATCTAACTAGAAAAGGACAAGTGATTTCTATCTCTACTATATTATAAAAACGAATAGTATTTTTGTCGGCTCTTTTGTCCATCTGCACGTGATTCCACACTACGTGATTAGTCCATTTCGTCCATCTAACTTGTTGTATGTTGTATGTGAATTGCTGCTTCATCCATCTCTAGCAGTGACGATGATGAATTGTTTGATTTTTTTAACTGTATATGAAAAACTAAAATATGATTAGTCAAATATGATGTTATAATGACAAAAATAAATAGAAGATATATTTTTACGATTCATTGTAATATGTTTATCGTATAATTTTAATTTTTTTTGTTGCAACGCACGAACATTGTGCTACTTGATCCATTGTAACTTGTAAGTTGCGCGTAAATGTTCTCTAACATGTGGCGTGTGCGAACGTGCGCAACGGGCGTGGCCGCGTGGAAACGGTTCAGATTAAGAGCGGGCGGCGGCAACCGCTGCGAACTAGACCCTCCAGGCACCGTTTCACTCTACGGTCGCGACCCTCGCCCTCTCTATATAAACTCTGGAACCCAAGTGAAAAACCGAGCGAACTCGTGTGATCGTGTTCACTGCGCTGAAAGACTGAAAACACACAGGTAAACTTGCAATGGCGAACCTCCGCGTCCACATGCAGCGCTGCTTCTCGCCGCTGGCGCTCCGGGCGTACTTCGCCGAGTTCGTCTCCACCTTCCTCTTCGTGTTCACCGCCGTCGGCTCAACCGTCTCCGCCCGTACGTCATACTTCACTTCAACCAACGTCCATGTCGTGCGATATGTGTTCGGTACTGTTGGTCTCTTACGTGATTGCACTCTGTTCGCTTGTCACTGTTGCCAGGGATGCTCACGCCTGATGCCACTTCCGACGTCGCGTCCCTGGTGGCAGCCGCCATCGCGCAGGCGTTCGGGCTCTTCGCCGCGGTGTTCATCGCCGCCGACGTCTCCGGCGGACACATCAACCCTGCCGTCACATTCGCCTTCGCCATCGGAGGCCACATCGCCGTCCCGAGCGCCATCTTCTACTGGGCGTCTCAAATGCTCGGCTCCACGTTCGCCTGCCTCGTCGTCCACTACATCTCCGCCGGCCAGGCAAGCATCCACTTCTATTCCACCACCTTCTGATCAAAATGTCCTTTACTTGACATCACACACTAACGCGCGTTTGCACAGGCCGTGCCGACGACGAGGATCGCGGTGCAGATGACCGGGTTCGGCGCAGCGATTCTGGAGGGAGTGCTCACGTTCATGCTCGTGTACACGGTGCACGTGACCGGAGACCCGCACGGGTGCGGCGGCGGCAGGAAGGGGCCAGCGGCGACGGCGCTGGGCGCGCTGGTGGTCGGGGCCGTGACGGGCGCGTGCGTGCTGGCGGCGGGGTCGCTCACGGGCGCGTCCATGAACCCGGCGCGCTCGTTCGGGCCGGCGGTTGTGAGCGGGGACTACAAGAACCAGGCCGTTTACTGGGTCGGTCCGATGGTCGGCGCGGTGGTCGCGGCGCTTGTGCACCAGAACCTGGTGTTCCCGGCCGTGCCGGAGCCGCCGCCATCGAACGAGTCGCGCCACGGGAGCGTGGAGACGGTGGTCGTGTGATCTGTCACCCTCCCTCATTGTTATGTTGTGTTTGTTTCAAGGTTTTATTATGTCGTGTTTCTGGTTTCGTGTCGCGTGTATGTGTAAGAACTACTAATTTTAGGTCGTGAAAATGTGAATGTTTAAGGAAAAACGCAAATGCCATCTACGCAATTTGTTCCTTGTGATAGAATACAGAATTGGCCTAGTTGTATTGTTAAAACTGTTAAAGGCCTCATCAAAATCAGCCTAGTACTTGTGTTAGTTGGCTCCCACCCTCTTAATCTGATATAGGAGGCCCAAAAGTGAATGGGCTTGATATAGAAGGCTCCAAAGTTAATGAGCCTTCTAGCTACTATCCGAGAAGAACCCGGCGAAGTGAGAGGAACCTTGTCCTCTCAAAAAAAAGGGAGAAGAACCTCGGCAAAGTGCAGAGCTGGAAAAGTAAGTAGGCCAGCAAACTTTTTCCCTCTTTTTTAGATGGACCATGGGAAGGCAGGCAAAATTTAGCAGCAGTGGAACACTAGAAAATACGTACTTCATGAACGCTGTAGCACTGTTCTAACTTGAATACAAATACTATAAGGTAAATTTGATCAAAAAATTCAAACATGTGACAAAATTTGACAATAAGCACAGGCAGAGCAAAGCCGCGATCTTCACCTGCCCTGGCGTCATGGATAAGTACCAAATCAGGTTGCAAATTGCAACTTGTGATACGCTGATGGAAGCAAAAAAACAAAAAAGAAAAAGAAAAGAAAGTGTTTTCAAAAACTTTGCATGTAGCCATGTACAGATGTACTGCTGGTCGCACCGTTGGCAGATCAATTCCAACTGCTAGAAGCCTTCGGGCCCGGCTAGTGCGGCTCGCGCATGGGGCAGCCGTACGTCGTTAAGCAATAATTACTATCTAATTATCATAATTAATATTTAATTATAAAATAATACATAAATAAACAAAGTTAAAATTTTTAGATTTTAGTTGAAAGTTTTAAAATCTAATTAAAAGTTTCAAATTTTGGATTAAAATTTTTGAAATTTGAGTAGATTTTTAAAAATTCTCAGTTGATAGTTTTAAAATTTGAGTTGAAGGTTTCAAAAATTGAATTGAAATTTACAAAATTAGAGATAAAAGTTCAAATTATTAGTATAAAGTCTACTCAATTTTTTATATTTTATTTTTTAATATCATTATTTTTTTTTATTTTTAACTGTATATGCAATTTTCAACCGTATATATCAACGCACGCGTTTTCATACAAACCGGTGAGAAACTAACGAACCATGGCAACACCGCATCACCGGGCCGCCCGGACGCTCTGCCTGCCCGGCTTTTACCTGGGCCTCCACACGGAAAACGCACCAAGTTGGCTCCTGTTCCCGTCGAATCGATGCGCGCCGTTACGATCTCGCCGCACCGTGCGGGTTCCAACTTCCAAGCCGCCTAACCTCACCGTCCGCGTATCGGCGTATGCCCCTCACCTCCTGGAGTCATGGTTTGGTGGGGTTGGTTCGCGCATACCATGTGTCTCCTCTCGCGTTACGGTTCGGAGACCGGGCCGTTGGAAAGCGACGTGAAGCCGTCTGATCCCCACGTACGCCTCTTGGTATCTGAATTCGTCAACTCCGAACTTGGACGAGGGACTGGGAGAAGCACGAAGCTTAATGGCGGAAGCTGTTGGTTACACGCAAAACCAATACGGTAATCAAGAGTGAAGACTCGTTAATCCTAGTGGCGCACTGGCGCGGAGCAACTTTGATCCGTACTGTTCTTGCAGCGATGGTACGCATAATCACGTACGCTCGCCCGTAGGGATCGCGGAACCGTTTGTCGTAACAGCGATGTACCATTTGTTTTAGAGACTACAAAGATGTATACGATCAAATCCATCACGTACTAGTATTCTTTCTTGGAGAAAATCCCCTCCACATATGAATGTTGGGTTATTTTTTATTTTTTCTTCAAAATTTTAAAACGAATTATTTGCTTCACACCCTTAAAAATATAATTTCTGAGAAACTTTCTTCTACTCATTAATTAAACCACCTATTATAAAGTATTTGTGAAATTTATTTTTTAAATATTAATTTATTGTGTTAATAAAAAAATCCACATCAATAATGTAAAGAAAAGTCTATCTCAAAAATAGCTAAGTTCTCAACATGAAGTGTTCTCAAAAGACAAATTCAGCATATGTGACATATATTACAGTATACTACTATTACACAATGAATATCATGCCAACTGTGTCAAACGAAGCATAAAACTTCTTCCTAAGTAATCGAATAATAATAAAGCATTAGAGTAAGCAACACCAAAGCCTTGTGCGGCACGCAGTTGTTTTTATTTATCAAAAATGAGTTCTTGCGTTCCGTAGGCAGGTACATCTGGCACATATCCTTTTATATCCACGTGTCAGTGAGAAAGCATGGAGAGACTTCTCTGAGGGCATAGACGCATTCTACTCTCGGCTGTTGCAGAAACCTAAGGGTAATAACAATGTACTATATTATATGATAAGAGAGATTTTAAGGTTATATCTGTTAGAAGTGATCTTAACCGTTTATTTATGAGTTCTATTATTAATAGAAAAATTATTCTACTATCAGTATTTAATGTGGTAGTATAAATAGATATGGTCTATTAAATTAAAAAAAATAAACGATCTAGATTGGTTCTAGTACTGAGTATAGTAAAACATCTCATATAACAAAAGTAGTATATATAGATCGGATCTATATACGTAGGCTATTGTAATTCTACTGCAACTGCCATAATGCAAAAACGCGACGTGGATAAACTTCATTCTCTTAATCTAAAAGCGAAATGCCGTTTGACAAAGTGAGATACTAGTAAATAGGGTCAAAAAGATATCTAAACAATAAACTGTATTGCACGGTACCTTGTGAGAGAAGGAGAATAAAGAGGATTTCTGCCTTTCCTCTAAAAAAATAAAGACGATTCATTTTATATAGGGATATAGGGATTTGCTATACACGGTCGCATATATAACTGTAAAGCACAACACCGGTAATTTTTCTCTGTGCCTATCTCTTCACTTTTATAATTGTAAATAATTTGGCAATTTTGGTGGGTAGAGGTCACTTCAATTGAATTAATCCAGCAGAAATATATAAACTCTCTTATCCAAAGGTGGTCTTAACAATCCATAAGCTTAAAAAAACTGATAATATATTATATGGAACACATGTACTAAAAATATACATATACTCCTTTGTTATAAAATAATTGTCAATTTGACTTTGAGTTAGCTAGCTTTGAGTATTTTTTTTATAAGGAGATGGATAAAGACCCCCTCCCGTTTTCATTACCAGAAACGATAAAGTTTGTTCATTACAAAGTTTCACAGGAAAACATACAAGAGCACCTTCTGCATCACAAAACCAGCACCTCTCACACCAGGGCTGGTGAAACAAAAAAAAAACAGGCCTATAAGTCTCTATTGTCAGGACAACCAACACAAAGAGACAAACAGAGAAGCAAAACGCATCTCCAGCACCAAAAGGAACTCCCATTTCTGCTACTCCCCTGTTTCTCCTGCCCGTCTTCATCCTCGCATAATCCTCCCATTACTTCTTCTCCAGCCAAAATATGAGTTAAACACCTCCACGGCCACTTGTTTTAGAAGCCACGCCCCCCATTGTAGTTTTCCTCTTACTTCTGCAAAATCGATCAAGATGTAATCGAAGAACAGACATAATGGATTAGCTCAACAGGGTCTTTAGGAATTTTTTTTTGAAAACAGACTCTATTTCTGACTTTCCAAGTGGCTCACAACATTGTTGCCACCCCTACCATCACCAGTTGTTTTTGTTTAGAATTAAAATTACTTAACCATCCCCCAAAAGATGACTTGTACTTTAGATTGGTTTCATACCAAAGGAACTTTGTATTACATTCCAAGCAAACCTAGCCAATAGACAGTGAATAAATAAATGAACCATAGTTTCTTCTGCATTACAGAATTGGCACCTGTACTCCCTTTTCTTTCAGCCTCTTCTTTTCATATTATCTTTTGTCAAAATGCTCTTTCTTAAAACCAGCCAGGCAAAAATTTTAACTTTCAGAGGTATTTTATATCTCCATAATTTTTTGTGTGGGTATGTTAAGTTCTGATATTTCATTGCCTTATAGAAAGATTTCATAGTAAAAACACCATGTTTTGTAAGGCACCACACTATCTAATCCTTTTTCAGTTAAAAGAGATATTCTACCCTTCATTTACTATTTTTGTCCACTAATCTAGTTTGTCTCCCAACAGAGTCCTCCTAAATTTGATGTGTGTCAGCCCTTTTTGTTTCAGCTACAGTGATGTTTTTTTTTTCATCGTAATGTTGTACAGGGCAAGAAATTTCTCACTTGGAGACATACCCCAACCAGCTGCCCTTTCAAAATAAAGTGTTTTCTTCATTTTGGATCCTTTTCTGGCGGAATCTAAGGAAGGCGCTCTTGATCTCCATTAGTCCAGACAAGAAAAAAAAGGAATCCCCAGGTTTTTTCTTAACTTATGACAAGGTTTTGTTTATAAAATATTTTGCTTTCAACAAGTCCTGCCAAATTCCTTTTTTAGATTCTAGTTTCCATAACCACCCCAAAAGTGTTTTATTCATGATATCCAAATCTAGAATCCCTAAACGCCCTTGTTATTTTGATCTATAGATCACAGGCCATTGAACAAGGTGATATTTCTTTATCCCCTGATCTTTTAGCCATAAGAATCTAGACCTGAAAAGGTCTTTTTTTTTTTTACTCCTACTGGGAGAGGGTAGATAGATAACATGTACAGAGGAATACTACTCAGACTTAGTATTGATTAAGGTGAGCCTACCTCCATGGATAGCAGCTCAACACCTAAGTCTATCTTCTATTTTATTTTCTACACCTTTTCAATCTTTATTTCTTAATCTTTTTTTGGCAAATCTCCAATTTGACATATAAAAATTTGGCTAAAGCATTCCTGTTTCTGTTTTGCTTTTCCAATACAGAACATTTTCAAACCCACCATTTGCTCAAACAAACAAAGTATATATTTCAAATTCCTAGCTTGTTTAGATCATCTTGCAGTAAAAAAAGGGTATCATCAGCATTCAACTCAATTAGTTGCAAGTTATAGAAATTATGCCACATCAACTTTTGTAAAGAGTTTGTAAGAAAAATTTTGTATGTATATATTTTTCTTTTTTAAACTGTCTAATTATTTAGAGTTAAACATGTGTCCATTGTATTTGTAATCAAAAGTACTCTACTAATATTTTACACTTAAACCAATTCATTTTAAAGTTACTTGAAAATAGCGATCAAAACTCATCTAATTTCAGTAAAAAAACCAATAAGTATTTGTAAATGAAAGGACAACCATTGCTTAAAAATATGAAACCATAGAACCATCAAATCTAACTAACACATGTACAGAGCTACGTATGAAAAACCATTCTTTCATTATTTTTTAACATGAACAAGATAGAGATAAAAAATTCAATCTTTTATTTATGCTAAGGACTTTTACATTTCGATAGAGATAGAGATAATTTACGAGTTGTACTTTCAAAAACTCCCCTGATAAAAGATATCAGTTAACAAACCTCCTACCATCTTAATAAACCGAATACTGATTTGCTTCGGAACCCAAACCAATCTACCCGGTTCTCCCACTTCATACGCCGCCTCGCCGCAAGGCGAAGAGGAACAAAGCGAGGCGGAGCATCAGCTTGCGAAGCCCCCGCCATGGTGGTGCACGTCGTGTATAGGAGGAGGGAGAGCGGCTGGAGAGGAGGCGAGACGTCCGCGAGGGTCCATCAGGGCGCCGCCGCCATAAGCAACCCGCCCGGAAAGCACCTCGTACGCTCGCCGGCCGCGCCGTCGGCTCCTCCTCGCTCCGCGGTGGCGCCGCCCTCTCGCCCGCCGTCTCCAGCGGCCGCCCTGGCACGCGAGCCGGAGGCCGCACCTTGCGCGCCGCCTCGCCGCCCCCGCCCTGCTCTATCGCCTCTGTCGGGTGCTGGGAGTCCCGCTCGCTTCGCCTTGATGGCGATGAGGACTGGGAGGAGGTCATCGCCTTGGGTGATGACGCCCTGGGGGCAGATGCTGCGGCGTTCGACGCTGTCCGAGAGTCGGCGGACGAACACGGGGTGTTCGGGGCACCGCCCACCGACCAGGAGGTCCGCGCCGCCGTCGCTAGCATCCAACAGTAAGATTCTACTTAACCTATCCTCTTAGATTTACAAGTTTTAATTTTTGATTACATAGAAAGTTTTGATTTTTGAGTGTTTTGGCCTGTTGATGATGATCATAGTATAAGATTGGACCTGCCTTGTTTAATTACTTGCTAATTGACTTTCTATAATAAGAAGGGAGGTTTTCCCTGTTTTGCTATCGGTGATAATTGTTCTTAATTACAAATTTTTCGCATGGAAGTGATAATTGTTCTTAATTACAAATTTGTTGCGTGGAAGTTATTATGCTCAGAGCCCCCAAGCTATGTTCGGATGTTCCTTGTGTCCTTGAAATCGTTGTGTATGCATATTAGTCTATATGTGGAACACCACACAATGCAGTTGGATCTCCAATTTATCCACTTCTCATTCTAAAAGAAGCAATTTTTGTCGTACTTCTCCAACTCCTGCTATCCCCTCTGGTTTTCCTCTGGTATTGGTAGAGCTTGTCAACTCTTCAGTTGATTAATTTATTCAATCCTCTGTTTCATGCAGGGTATTTGAGAACCATCCTGGATTGGATTCTGATGCACCTGCCCAAGCACTTGCATTGCCCCCCATCTCAGGACTTCCTCCATCTGGAATGTTTGTGAATTATTTTGCTGAGGATTCTACTCCATCCATTAATAAGATTGACCAGTTAGCCAACTTAGAACATCCTACACCAGACAGTGCATCAGAGGAATGGGTTGAACCTGCTTTGCTTGCCCTTAACTCAACTGCCCTTTTGACAAGGGAACATCGGAATGTGCTGGATGCATTCCACCTATTGCAAGTAGACCCTTCTGTCCAGGTGAATGTCTAAGAACTTCTTGTTTGGTACCACCAAATACTATCTTTCAGAGAGGACCATTATTCCTTGTTTGCCTAACATTCTTCTCCAACATGCAGAAAATGGTTATGGCCTTGTCAACGGATAAGTCTGTATGGGATGCTGTTATGAAAAATGAGGTGGTGCAAGAATTCAGGAGGTCCTTTCAGGATGGTATGTGACTTATAGATTTTGCATTTTAAGCGCCTCTTTAGACTTTGTTAAAATAGAAGATCAATTGGGCCTTTATAAACAATATTAACCTGGTTGGTACCTATCCTTCTTTCAGCTAAGGATGCTGATCTCAATGGAAGCTCCTCTGCTTCTCCTGGAATGATGAAGTGGGTCATGGAAAACATCCAGGCAAAGATCACGGAATTCCTTGAGAACATACTTAAGCTCGTGAACATGCTCTTCCAAGCTGAGAGCAAGGACTATGATTTGTACGACGATACAGTGAGAATGTCTTTCATGCTGACGGTGTTCGTCTTCATTGTCGTAACCATGGCTCGCATAAAGTGATGCCAACAATTCGTCGACTTCGCATTTGGTGGTTTGTTAGCTGTGTACAGTATCTGTTCTAGTCACTTAATTCTTCTTGAATGGGTTAAGATCGTGGATGGTATCATTCTTTGTTTCCAGGTCAAGAGCTTGCAATTTTAAATTGCCCAGACAGCATGATTCTTAGTGGAAGTCTTACATGTTTACGCTGGAGTATGAATTATTGCCTTAAAACATTAATATTTCATATGAAGCAATGTGCTTATTCTCTGGCCTCTGTTAACATGAGTGGGATTTTAATGAATTGTTGAGTCGAAGTTTCATTCCAAGACTGCATATATTTTTGTACAGTAATTATTTGGTTGCTTGGCAATTCCTCTCCAGAGTTAGACATGATTTGATACTATTGCTCAATGCTCATTCATCTCCCCAGAAACCATGGAATCCCATTGGAAAAGTGAGGTGCTTTGGCACCTCAAGTTTAGCCACAAGTGCATTCTTTTTCCCAATCTTCTTTGCATCCAGCACAACTAGATGGCATCTGTGCTTGGAGACTGCATACTGTCAAGAAGCAAGAGACATCGAATGTCTCGATGTTAGTTGAGTAGTAAACATCCGTACTCAATCTTAAGAAAAAAAACAAAAAACTCCTGCTGACCTACTCATGTTGGTTGCATGGGCATTCTTCTTACCTCTACAAGAAGAACATAGCCGTCATCCTCCCCACCGCCGGTCGGGATGAAGACCGGCTCGCCGACGAATTTGCGCCCCTCGGTAGACCACGACCTCGCTGATCCATCGGAGACATCAACCTTCACCACGCTGTCGAACGGGAAGTACGGGAGGAATCTGCGGGAGCCGGACGCAGCGCCGGCGTAGATGAACCGGTTCCTCTTGTTGGCGTAGCTTGGGTTTATCGCCGGGAAGTCGGCCGGCCTGGCATACTGATCGGACATCCTCCTGACGGAGCATCTCCGGCAAGCTCCTGTCTTGTCGAGCTCGATGGCCACCTGAACTAGGCGAGGCAGCCACTCCTTGCCCTTCACCGCGTTCATGAACGAGGGGTCCAGCTTCTTGTGGTGCCAATTGTAACCTGTGCAAATTACTCGACGATCATTGTTGCATCCATGTTCAAACGCAAAACGAGTAAACATTATTGTTTTTGTGTCGTGTTGAAATTACCAAACATTCTGTGGAAATGGAACCACTGGTAGGAGCAGCCTGACATGTGCAGCCGGATGTCGACGCCGCCCCGGCGGTTCTCCTCCTCGAACGCGTTGCCTACGTGCACGGACCACATCTGCGACGGCGCCTCGATCGGCACGCTCCAGTTGCGGCCGCTCACCTCGGCCTCCGGAGAGCGTGGCAGCAGGTACACCGGCGTCGACTGTCTGCTCGGTTCCACGGCGAGCGCCGCTATCATCGGGTGTGTGCCAGTCAATGCCAGCAGCGATCCTATCCAAACACGGCACCACGTACCAAGCGTCAGCATCAAACGCCAGTGCGCGTTCCATGGACAAGTTCTATTTCTCCTTTTTTTTCCTTACCGGGGATGTCGAGCTTGATCCTGTTGCCCAGGAGGACGTAGTGGCTGTCAGTGAAGGCCCAGTCGTGGATCATCAGGTGGTCCGGCACGACGAACTCCCGCTTCTGGACGAGGTCGAAGTGGGCGTCGAACTCTGCCATAGTGCCATGGAAATGTCGTTGAATCAAGTCGGGTGATATTGTCGACAACGGAGATAGGCGTGGCTGGGGCAGTGAGGCAACGGCGCGTGGGGCCTCACCGTAGAAAGTGAAGTGGGATCGTGGGAGGAGCATGTCCTCGGCGTTGCAGGAGATCATCAGCAGCCGGCCTCGCCGCGGATCGATCTTGTAGTGCGCGAGCAGCCTCTTGCCCGGCATATTGAACACACCTGCACGGACGCGCGCACCAACGTCAAATCAGTTCGGTTCGAATCATCTCAACTCCGTGCGCGACTCGCGCGATTGCGCTTGCGCACCGAGGCGAAGTGGAGGGTCCTGCTCTGGTACAGTGCCACGCACCGCTAAGAACAGGGCGCAGCAAGCGCGCGGCCACGTCGAGCCCGGCCTCCTGCAGCCACGGCCTCTGCGACGTCGTCCGCCGTGCAGACGCGTTCGCCTCGTCGTCGGCGCCGGCGAGGCCGAGCAGGTCGAACGGGCCGATGGTCTCGAGAGTCCGCGGATCAACCTCGTACGGCTCGCCGCCTTCCCAGAGGCAGAGCAGCCGGCCGCCCCACCGCAGCACGCTGGTGTTGGCGACGTTCTTCATCACCTTCACGTTGCCCACCTTCTTCCCGCCCTGAAGCACGGAGAAGGGGCCACGGTGAGTGAACCGCCACGACGCACCGTCCCGGCCGCTCTCCTCCCTCTTCGCTGCCGTCTCCACGAACCTGTGCATGCACGGCGTGGACTGTCACTCGCGCGCTATGTGGTGAAGCAGGTAAGTGGCAGCTGCTGCCGCCGCATGCGCGCGCCTTACCGCGCGGAATAGTGGACGGTGCGGTCGCCGGGCTGGAAGCGGAAGGAGCGGAGGTAGCCGTGGCCGTCGAGGGGGTGGACGGTGGAGCCATGGTCGTCGGAGAAGATGCCGGGCCCGGCGAGGTAGTAGGTGCCGGCCGGAAAGTCCGGCGGGATCGCGCCCTCGGTGATGCGGAGTGGGATGGAGTCGAGGCACTCGTCGCGCTGCGACCGGAAGAGGAGGTTGTAGTCCCAGAAGGCCGCGGACAGCGTGTCGGTCTCGGCGGTGGCGGCCGTGGCACGGATGACGGCGCCACCACGTCGCAGGCAGCGGCGGGGTGGTGGAACGTGGTGGCGGTGAACAACGGCGTGCATCGGTGCAATCGTTTGTGTTGCCATCTTTGGGGTTGGCCTCCTTCCGTCCTTGAATCGTTGGATGTCGTGGCGGTGCGGTTATATGAGATGTCCTAATATACATACTAGGTATTTTAAGTTTTAACATGTCTATATAATGAAGCATCTATATAAGGGCATTGTTCTCTATCGGCAGCACCCTGTTTAGTGATTAAATCGAGTACTTGAGGTGGTTTTCCTACTATACAAATACAATCCTACTATATATTGGTGCACACTCATGTCCTGTTTAACAAGAAAAAATGGTTACTCTTTTGATAAGCATATACTCCTTTAAGTAGTATGGGTAGTGGAGACGGCCTACTAAGGTATATAGATTTGGTGATGTGAATTTCTTTCGGTTTCGTTTTGGAGGGTTTTGGACAAGGAATCGTTGTCATTTTAGGAGTGGAATCCAAAGGTTGTGTGCAGTATTGGAATAATCGGTAATGCGTCGACACTGTTTATATCGAACAATGACAAACAAAGTGAGACAGTGTCTCTACGTAATTTAAAAGAGATAAATGGACCTGTTAGAACAATACAAGGCTAATTGCAGTTACAATAATGTTTTTTCTTCGGAGAACTTGCAGTTATAATAATCTTGAAAGCGATTGGAAAATTGGAACTTTCTCCTAGTCACACTCCCGAAGCAGCCATCGCCTGTAGTCGATTAAATATCAGCTCCACAGAACTTTCTCCTAGCCCACTGTTTCATCTCCAGCCAATGATCCAAATAAGACAAATTCGACAATACAGCCGCACCGGATAGGATGTCTTTTCGTTTTGTACGTATGATTTCTAAATGAACGCTGAAAGCCCAATCTAATTTGTAGTAGAAAGAAAAACGTTAATGTATACTTGAAAAGGGCTAATCTCCACACTGAAGCACCTAATGGACAGCCAGGTGTTTTCTCTAGCCCCTTACCCAGTCCCCCACACTCCCACACAGAACGATAGGGGAAATGGTTGCCGCAAACACTGACCAAAAGGAATGAACAGAACAAAGCATATCAAAGCTAAATAAAATGGCCGTAAATTTGAAGGTATACTGTCTTGTTATATAGCCGCAGGCATTTTAGTGCCAAGCGGAGCTGAAGTGCTCAACAGACAACAAACAGCACTAAGAAATGCATACAGTATCAGCCTCGCACAAAAAAGTAAATGGACAACATAATGAGGAATAGATTCTGCAACGCCAAGTGAAGGGGTAGAACTTTTCCTCCCTTTTCCCAAAATTTTTCTCACACAACACAACAGATTAGAAATGATGAATGGCATTGTGAAAGTTCCCACTAATGCAATACTTAAACACGGAAAAGAAGGCGCTGTTCTATTAGATGCAAGTGGAGTTTGCTGTGACCATGGCATGGCAGTGGAAAGAACAGAGAAGAATGATGTCTGCGAGGACCCAGGGCTCCACCCCTCCACCCTCTCATTTTCCCCAAACCTCACGAGTCACGACTAGAATCATGTCACCTTGATATAGTAGTGCCAAATCAAGTCATTTTCTCCATTCACTTGGTTCACAGTTCAATACATCATATCGCACCCAGGCCAACCCCTAGAAGAATGACAAAAACCTGGACCAAAATAAGTTGTGTAAAACTTGGAACTTCACAGAAAGATGTTCAAGCAGAATGGATGCACACCTATGGTTCCAATCAAGATACAAAAAGTTTTAGACAAATGAACATCTAAAGTCTTTGGAACAGTGAATGTGACATATTATTCCAAGTTCAGACATAAATAACCATAGGTGGAATGCCACAGTAATACAGAATCTATGTTAGCCATTGCGATGCTTTTTTAGACGAAGTTTTATGTGTACCATCAAAAGGTAACACTACCAAGCAACCGGCTGGACACAGGGATTGAACGATGATCCGAACTCCAAGCAATACCAAAAAAAAACTGTACTGTATATCGATAGCCAATGTGCTATTTTGGTCATAAGCAAAAGGCAGCTTGTTTGCGACCTGTAATCTTGACCACACCACACTGGTTCCTTTGCATTTATGATGTGATTAAAACAGATCCAAAAAGAAATACAAGAAATAGGACAAGAAGTGAAAACCAAATATAAAAATGTAAATAAAAGTGCCAATCGATTGTCAAGCCTACAGGTATGCACTGCTAACATTTAAATAAAGAGAAAGGGATGGGACAGGGAGGTTATACTGGCAGGGTGGCAAAAGAAAGTGAATGTTTGAATCTGTTCTGTTTTAAGATAGTGCACTACATACTCTAGTGCGTTGTAAATACAAAAATGATGAGGCTGAACAAAATTAAAGAATTGGCATTTGCTTCTCCATCATTGGAGCTTTCTTGACTAAGATCAGAAGTGCTGTATGAGTCAAAAATTCCATGATAGATGTAGCAGATATCTCAACAATGGGATAGGACGATAAAGAGCAGTAGTGGCATGAAGGAAAATACCCTCATTGGTTAATAACAACGGGATAGGGTACATATTTTTGTTGAAGTTGGTATTCCTGATTAATATAAAACTTCATATGATCAGTGGGTCAAAAGACAGTGTTAGCTAAAGTTGAATTGGTTAACTCAGTCACAGGCTCACAGCTCACACATTTCATATTTACAACACTACTACACCTATACCCTTTCAGCACTCATGTTTGCAGCTGGTGAATCATGCCCATGTTATTCCCAAACCACGGTAAAAGAACAACTTCACTTCAGTACATTTTAACCTGAATTGATTCGATTTATAGCACAAACTACAAAATGTCACCATTGCTGACAAAGTCACGGGAATAACCCAATGTTACTCAGACTCAGCTACAGGTGTGAGGAAGGAAATCTTATTGCAACCATGAAGCAAATCAAATGCAAATTGCATAACAATATGAGAAGAGAGGCACCAAAAAGTACCATGACGGGGTGAACCACCTCAGCCGGTGATCATAGTGCCAGTGCCCTCATCTGTCAGAATCTCGAGCAGCAATGAGTGTGGGACACGCCCATCGATGATGCTTGCAGTGTGCACACCCTGTGCGAGGGCGCGCACGCAGCACTCCACCTTTGGTATCATCCCACCAGCTACCTGTCCATCGGCCACCATCTGCCGCACCCCAGCAATGTCGATCTCTTTTACCAGACTCCCGGGGTCATTACGGTCGGCCAGAATTCCAGACACGTCTGTGAGCAGCAACAGCTTCTCGGCGCCGACCGCAGCCGCAATCTCGCCAGCCGCCGTGTCAGCATTGATGTTGTAGGCCTGCCCAGACTCGTCAGCGGCCACAGTGGCGATGACTGGGATGTGACCGGAGGCGATGATGGGGTGGAGGACGGTGGCGTCCACGCGCGAGACCTCGCCGACAAAGCCGAGGGCCGCGGCGTTCGGGGAGGGGCGCGCAGTGAGGAGGCGGGCGTCCTTGCCACAGAGGCCTACGGCGGTTCCGCCAGCGAGGTTGATGAGGGAGACGAGGTGCTTGTTGACCTTGCCGACGAGCACCATCTCGACGACCTCCATGGTGAGCGCGTCAGTGACGCGGAGGCCGTTGCGGAACTGCGGCTCGACGCCGACGCGAAGCAGCCAGGAGTTGATCTCGGGGCCGCCGCCGTGGACGAGCACGGGGCGGAGGCCGACGCAGGATAGGAGGACCAGGTCGCGGATCACCGACGACTGGAGCTCCGGCGACTTCATCGCCGCGCCGCCGTACTTCACCACCACAGTCTTCCCCTTGAAGCGCTGGATGAAGGGAAGCGCCTCCGAGAGCACGTCCACGCGGCTGAGCGCCGCCGCCTCCGCCACCGAAGCAGCCGGCGCCGCGGCGGATGTGGCGGCGATACGGAGGCAGCGTCGAGAGGCGGGAGACGCGGCGATGGGCTTTGCGTGGTTGGGACCCGGATCGGGGCTAGAGACCCGCGTGGATGGAAGGAGAGAGGAGGAGGAGGAAGAGAGGTGGGGATTCGCGAGGAGCATGGCGGCCGCGGCAGCGGCAGTCAGCTCGGGGAAACGGGGAAGGTGTTCGACGAAATGGCTAGCCGATAGAGGATCAGTCACTTTTGTAGAGGCCAGCGACCCACAGGCCACAGCGTACACGAGAGCTTTTTTGTCTGACAGTACTTGCTCCGGATTCAAAATTTGACGATTTTCAGACATCTCACATTTAGATTCAAACAAAACTATGAGCGAATAGCAATGACACTCTCTCCAGATCAGCTCCCGAAACAAAAGAAACACAACCGGAGAAAGATCATACATGATCTATCCACAAGAACCACTGCACAAGCAGAAATACAGAATAGAATGGTACTGAAAAAATAACAAGAATACTTCGATGAAAACATGCCCAACCAGCTGCCTTTTATTGAGCTGGAAGCCAATTTCCCCATAAATCTTGCACAGAGATTGGTGGTTTCTGCCAGCCATCTAGCAACTCGCTGCACTCCTCACAATTGAAAGAAACACAACGAACATTACTCATCAATCATTAATAGCACAGTAACCATTCCATAGGCTTCAAATTCATCAGAATGAGGAACCAAGTAGCTCCTATGCTTGGTACATATAATACCAGTATATTTCAACAAGCTAGTACAGTGGAACCTAAAGGTACAGCTTAAATGCTAGTACGACGCTAAAAATTCGAGGGACTTTTGTAAACACCTCATTTTGGGCTTTTGTGGATAACGAACTAGGCTATCTTCGTATAACATAGGAACCATAGAAATAACTGCAGTGTTCATTCCTTTTTGCTCCTCCATGCATTGCAAACCATTGGAACATACCAAATCCTTCCCTGCCAAAGCAGTCAAAGATGGATGCATTTGCCTTTTACTCGACAAATTCAGAACATCATCTACTGAATACTTATCTTCAATATTGTGCTCCATCGGGTCATAGTAAGCAATTTTCCTCCCAGTGCTCAGCAAAATCCTGCCATCCCTCGGATCAATAGCTAGTGGAATCACAACGTTGGTTCCAAGGGAGTAGTCTGGAAATTCTTTCATACAAAGCTGCCTTCATACAAATTCTTTATCCCATTGACCATGCCCCAGCTTCCATAACTCTAGCATGTCTGTCACTGGATCGGCTTTCGCTACTCCATCTGGGAAGGAAAGAGGGGCAAGGGATGGCACCAAACATCCGTTTGTCAATGTCGAAAGCAACGATGGTCCACTCATAACTTGGACCCAACCTAGGATCACTCATCCAGTATAAAAACCCTGCCAAATAGGCTGGTGGCATGTCATTCACAGGCAGTGGAGGGTTGCAAGAGCACGGATAGGAACAAGGTAGTGTTCTGATATATTTCTAGCTTTTTGGCTTATGCCTTGTTTTCTGTTAGCATGTTTTTTAAAACGAAAAAGGGTATGTTTTTTAAAAAACTTTTTATATAAAAGTATCTAAAAAATTAAATAGATTTATTTTTTAAGTTTTTAATAGTTAATACTTAATTAATCATGTACCAATAACGTTTTCCGTTTTACGCGTGGCTCACGCATTGTTTGAACCTCACCTAATTAGTGCCGCACACCCATATGTTACATCTCAAATAATACTCGCGTGTTCTGAAGTCCTTCCGTTGATAATAAATTTCCACAACATGTTCCTGGATCAAGGGATTGAACCCCAAGCCGGAACTCCCATTGTCAATTGTGCAAGCACGGTCTGATCCACACTGACCATTAGAGATCATTGGGCGGCTGTAGGCCTTGTGGTAACCTGTGGAAGGATTAGAGAGCCAGTACTTTGTGTCTGTGCTTACCAGGTTCAGGCCATGGCAAGGATTAGATCGAAACACCCTTTTGTCCAGCCATTTGCCTTGATTAGGTGCTCCTTGAAGCAATTTCTGTAAGAGAGTAAAACTGAAGCACGAGACTCCATTGCCCTTGCTCACAAGCATGAAGATTACAGCGTTAACAACTCAGCAGAACCTGAAGGGCACTCCTCCGGCAGCTGGCCTCCAGCAATCTCCATGCTGACTGCCAAGTGTGAATACCTCACACTTCATACCATCATCTTCAGGCTGGAACAGCCTCACCACCTTGTGTTCCTTTGTCCGTTCGTCAAAACCAATCCCGGCAGTGGATCGCCACGCATCCGGGCACGGTGGTAGCCGCGTGATTGCTCGGGTGGCCGCGTTGCAGACGTAGCAAGCCGGCGACGGCGTCGTACACGAGGGTGAGGCCGCGACAGGATGCTTTCGTGGAGTCCACAAAGTTGACACGCGCCTCGTCGAGGGTGAAAAGGTGGTTGGTGTCATGGCCGCCGGACAGCGAGCACGAGTAGGCAGAGGTGGAGCCGTACCCTGCTGTGGGCGTGAGGAAGAGCAGTCTCGGCGGCGCCAATGCCGCCCCGGCCTCGACCTTGGCCGTGTGGAGGCTGACGAACTCCTCGGAGGAGAGGAGTGCAGCCCAATCCCGACAGACGGCGCGGAAGCGGGTGAGGGATTTGACCGGAAGCAGCAGGAGGATCTCGGTGACTAGCTCCGATGGTACTAATTCGGGCGCTCGGCTGGGACTGAGAATCTTCCTCCTCTTGTTGCTCATCGCCATCTTGCCCCAAAAAACAGCGCCAAAATAGATCAACTCAACCAGGATTAATAAGGCCCCGTTTGATAGAGCTTTAGCTATCCGATACTGATTTAGTGGAGCTGAACCTCTACTAAACAGTTTAGCTTTATAAAAAATAAAGCAAAGTAGACTAGAGTTGCTCTAAAAAATTAAACTACGAAGTGGAGCGGCCTTCGAATAACTCCACACCTCCACCTCCAGCTCTAAGAGTTAGCTCTACCATACAGGGCCTTAGTATCAAACACAACTAGCAAAGTAGCCCGCGCAATTGCGCAGCTAAATTTCTTTTTTTTTCATGAAAGCGTTGAAGTTAGGGTTGTTAAAATATTCCATCTATATTTTAAGGCATTTAGTTAAATTCATTAATGTTAATTCGCAAAAAAACATTATTTTTTATTGCAAAGGAGAAACATAAATATTTAATAACGTCCCGCGTCTCAGAACACGTTTAAAAAGGTCTTATAGACACATCCATATCATCATATATGATGTATAGAATTATATTATTAATTATTTAAATCTATTTAAAATAATTGTAGAAATGATCATATCAGATGTCAGGTCCTCGCGGGTATGTGTTTGTGCTGTGTGTTTGTAACGTTGTTATTATGTTGTTACTGGTCAAGTTTTAGTTTTTTTTAATCACAATAAATAAATAAATAAATAAATAAATAAATAAATAAATATATATATATATATATATATATATATATATATATATATATATATTATTTCCTCTATTTGGCATTTCACATAACCGAAAATCTAGTATCCTACGTACATTCCAGCTCCTCGAGTTGAAGGCTTGAAATAGTAAAAGTATGATTGTATGAGCGGACCAGTAGTCTTCTTTCTCTCTTTCTCCCAAAAGTTCCTCTTCGTTCTCACCTATCTCTCTCTGTCTCTCATCTTCTTTTACCTCTCTCACATTCTTTTCCCCACTTCCTCATGCTTCTTGAATTTTGCCCTCACTCTCTCCTAGCAGCGTCGCTACCGTCCGCCTTTTGCTCGCCGAAGACTCACCTCATTTGCCCTACTCCCCATCCAGCTTATCGTGTTGAAAAACCTCGAGGGGCTCCTGGGGTTAGATCTGTTTGCTGCACCAAGGTGATGTTTTTGCTTCTGCGTCAAAGGTGTGTGGCTACTGGTGTGAAATCGGTGTTAGAGGTCCCATCCCGTAGCAGTTCTTCTGCTCTCCATGCTTGGAGTAGTGGCTCATGGTTTTAGGTAAATAGGAATGTGCATGCATACCATTAATCTCTGACTCTGTATCTCTTGTGCAAAATATCAAGTTCTCTCCAGTGTGAAGCTCAAAGCCTTTCGTTGTGGATGACATTAGGAAGTATTCATGTGTTTTATTATTTAAGGAAAAGTGTGCTCTTTACGGGCTATTCTCTTCTTCTCCTGGGGTTGCTTGCCTCTGCAGGCTTCCAATGTGTATATATGTGAACTGAAAAGAGAGATCCATTAATGTACAAACAGAAGAGCAATCAACAACCGGTGCCATTGGAAAGGTACCAAGGGATGTCTTCCATTAATGATGTATGGGTAATCAAGATTTTTGCTCAAGGGTTTTTTATACTACAAATATTTTATTTGGTGGTTGTGTGATTGAGATGACTTTCTTAATAGATTAGTAGATACATGGATATTAGATAATATACTTCAAAACAGTACTAATACAATTAGTAGAAAATCTCCTTAAATAGATTGCTATTAGATAATGTAAACTTCAATTTGAAAGTACACCATAATCATAGGACTTCTTATCTAATAATTTTTACTGAATACACCATGTGTGCATCTACAAAACTTGTACAACAATGGTACAATTAGATAATCTTGTACTGTATTGATTGATGATGTATGATAGGGATGACTTTTTTACAAAGGCATCTTTTTAAGCTCACTATTTGTGCTTGTAGTAAACTTTTAAAGCATAAGACAATTAGAAAATCTCCTTATACACAATGTTTCTGGCGACATCTTCTTTGGGACAATCTGAGTCATCGATCAGCACCTTTAGCCTGTTTTGGTTTGTCACTCTAGAGAATGCCACATATAGTTGCCCATGGCAGAAGACTTGTTTAGGCAGATATAGACCAACCTTGTTCAGGGACTGACCTTGGCTCTTGTTTATGGTCATCGTGAAGCAAACTGATAGAGGATATTGTCTTCTTTTCAGGACAAATGGCCAGTTAGTATCACTCGGTGACATGATGATTCGAGGTATGTATACCTTGTTGCCTACATGTGTCCCTGTTATGATCTGTGCTTCGATGTATTTCTTGCCTAGCTGTGTGATTGTCATTCCCATGCCATTGCATAGGCCAACAGTTTGGTTGATGTTACGGAGGAGCATGACCAGCAAGCCTACTTTGAGCTTCAATTCATGGTTTGGTATTCCAAGGAACCTCAACGTGTTGAGGAACTCAGTAGGATACATGTGCTCCATGCTGCTGCTGTTTGTCATTGCTTTGCACACGGTGTCACAGCTTAGGTATGTCACTTCTTCTCCTTCTATTTGGCTCACTATGTACTCATTAATCTCATGGACCGTTTTGTTTCTTGGGCACAGGATGCCTCTTTCTTCTAGAAATTCTCTTTCACGGTAGTTATCCATCAAGTTTGGATAGATGGTTTTGACTATTATTTCTTTAGGGTCTTGTCCTTTTTGTAGGAGGATATCACTTGGGATTTTTACCTATTCCTCTCCTTCATCTGATGTTGATGCTCCGTCACCAATATGTAGTATCTACTTAGCGAATTCAGCGACCTTTTGCTTTTCTAGTGGATCATTAGACATGCAACTTAGCCGCATGTTTTCAGTTAGGCTAAAAATTTCGAAGTATTTCCATAGGTATGAGCGTTTGATTGAGGCGTTCACTATATTCTCTCCTTCCCTTTGGAATCACTGGGAGAATCTGTCTGAAGTCTCCTCCCAATACAACTGTCATGCCGCCAAATGGCATTTCGTTGTTGTTTTCATTAGTAAACCTCAGTATATCTCTTAGGCTTTTGTTCAATGCTTCAAAGCAATGCTTGTTTGCCATTGGAGCCTCGTCCCATAGTATCAGTGATGTTCTCTTAAGTAGTTCAACCAGATGGGTCCCTTGCTTGATTTCGCATGTTGATTCTTCTGTGATCTTTATTGGAATGCGAAATCTTGAGTGTGCCGTTCTCCCACCTTGCAGCAGAAGTGCTGCAATGCCACATGAAGCTACTGCAAGGACTATCTTCCCCTCTGATCTTAGTTTCGTTGTGATTGCTTTCCATAAGTATGTTTTCCCGGTTCCACCGTAGCCTTCCACAAATATTTGCTTTCCTAGCCCTCCGTTGATAGATTCCATTATCGCATTGAAGGCTTTTTTCTGATCTATGTTAAGGCTGTTTAATATGGCGAGGTGCTCAGCCTTTAGTTAGTCTTTGTCATAGCTAAGTTCTTTGTTTATAAGTCTGTTAACAAGTTTGTCTAGCTCGGCGACATTTGGTAGTTCTATGTCTAGGTAGTCCCTTAGTGATTTCTCTACTTGTCTCATTAGTTTCTCTATTTCGATCAGAGCATACGCTTTCTTTTGTGAATCTGTTAGCTGCAGTGTTGAAAAGTTTAAGATCATTCTTCTCTTGTACTGCATGTCCTCAGAGAACACCTCCTAGGCTGATTCCCATAGGTTCTTTGGGTTTGTTACCTTACAATGGGTTAGTATGGTGGTGAATAACTGTCGCAGTTGTGTTCTAGATGCCTAGTTGGACGCCTCTTTGATGCACTCGATCCACTCGTTGTCGTCGTCAAGAAATCCTAGCGCTTCGCATGCGGATTTGTACCTTGGAAGTTTTGAGCCTTGTTTCTTTTGCTTCTTGTAAAACTTGATGGTAGTATTATCATTTTCCCAACTTGCTCGGTTCTGGTGTCCCCTCGCTTGATCGCGTCCTGTAGTCTGCTATAAAGTTCAGTTCTTAGTTTTCCTTGATTGTGCCTAATCCAATTTAGCCTGCTCTGCTCGATGCATGTAAAGACATCTACCCAGAATTACAAATTTAGATGACCACTCATCAACAACGACATTGATTGGTCTGGGCATTGATGCAGGTAGTAAGCGTAGTATTCCAGCATAGTTACATATTCCCTGCTGTATCTAACACCATCTTTTTTTTGTACGGTATTTCTAGTGTAAAACCATCTTCTCCATATAGGAACAGTATCGGGTATTGCAGGGACATGAATTTTGGATGGATTTCTAATATCCTTTGAGGCATCATATCTTTGTACTCGACGATGATGTCACGCCCTTCGCTTTCATCTGTCGGATCTTTTACGACCAGGGCCGCAACTTCAGAAGCTGATGGCAAGCCATGTGTTCCGTTGTTGCCCCTTTTACTTATTAGCCGTAGTGTGTAATCATGGTAGTCTTCTTTGTTGAACCTATCTCTGGCCATTCTAAATGATTTTGCCAGTACATTTTTAGTCTAGCATTTTTTGCAGTCCGGAAACTATGCTAGGGTCAACTCTTGCATTTTTGTCGTTGCTTCTTGATGCACTTATCCTATTGTCCACTTCATTTGCAGTGTCATAGATGTACAGTGGGCAAAGCGTGGTTTATTGCTTTCTTTGGGTAGAAGGGTTCCATTGTGGTAGTAGTTCTGGCCGTGCATTTTAAAAATGTATGGTCCTTTTCTTTTGTTTATTTCTTTGTCAACAATTCCTCCCATTGATGTGAATGAGAACATTCCATTGTAAGACCTGATGTTTTCTCGGAATTTTTTTGAATCCTTTCTGTTGCCTGTTAACAAATTCTTGAGGTAAGGTGTGTCACGCCCAGAAATTTACCAGAATTTCCAAAGCTAATTTGCACAATAAATCCTCGTCTAGGAATCAGCCGAGGTACACAAATCGATAATTTAATAAACATAACAAAAATGAAATAACGATAAATACTTACAACAGAGGCACTTAGTCCTCACACCGAAGAAAAACAGCAGCGGAACGACAGCCTAGCGTAGCAGGAACACCAAGCCACAGGTAGCTCACCTGGGGTATAAGCCAAACATCAAACTTCTCCTCCTCGCTAAGCTTCACTCTGATGATTGTAATATAGCAAGACTGAGTACCACCCACCGTACTCAACAAGCCATACTAGGAAATGCAAAATAATGTAACAAGGATTCCAAAGGAAAGACATAGTATGGCTTATTTGCATAAAACAACATTTAAAACATTTGCATTTAAAATCATTGAAAACAATTTAGTTTAATTAATAATCAATATTAAACCAACCACTGAATAACGCTCCAACGCAATTCAGGCCTAAACCATAACTCTCCAAAATGGAGCTATCAAATTCCATCAATTATTAGCATTAATAAGTAGTGTGGAACTAATCATAGAAAACATTGTTAGGCCTGCCCTTAACCGTGGGCATGACTATTCGAATAGTTTTACTCTGGTCAGAGGTGTACCAATTTACCCACAAGACACAACCCCACAACACATCACTGTGCGCCTTAATACCACCACGGTACCTCAGAAAGGAGTTGTGACAGGATTATCCATATAACTCGCACAATAGGAGAGTCCCCCGCCAAGCCTCCGGTCCCTGGTAGGGGTGATCAAATACCTTCCCGCAAGATGGCTCGACGCCCAAAAGCATGGACTTATTGTCACTGTCATGTGTGAACTTATACCAGCCACAAACCAAGCCCTGGTGCCTCCTATTGAACTTGGCACACTTCGAATCCTGCTATCCCATTCTAGCTTGTGGTTAGCACGAGTGTTGCTTCGCAACAAGTAGTTCGCGAACCGGTCTTTAACTGTCACGAGCACCACTAGCAATATTCCAATCCTGGTGCTCACAACACACCATTCAGTCAAATTTTAGTTGACACATTTAATTAACCAACCACGACCAACTGTCGTGAGAAATATAGTCATTAAACATTAATTATTCCATAAGTATGGCATTAGTTATCCCACATAAAATGACGCTACGGTTTCTAAGCAATGGCTAAGCAAACCCTAAAATAATCTAGCTGGATAATTAATTTAACATCCAGCTAGTCAATATTATTCGCCCAAGATGTCAAAGTATAGGTATCAACATCAAAATGGCCATAGTAATCAAGGAGTATTGGATAATCAATAAATACCCAAAATAATGTCATTCCAAAATGTTGCATGCAATAACGTTAAAATAAAATAGTTTTCACAAATGGGATCAACATGCTCAAGGGAATTGTCGTGTGACTTGCCTTGCAGTAGAAAAGTCTTCGCTTGAGCTGCCGAACTCTTCTGCCAACTTCGCGATCCCTCCAAAATGGTAGAAACTGTCATAGCCCTAGATTTAATTTCAGGTAATTAGTGTTATGCCCTACTATCATTAGAGTGCACAATTTAAACTTTTGCATTGTCACTTCATGCAAGTTAAAATTTGCAATAATAATACCCTAAATCGGCAAAAACAAAACACTACTAAAAAGTGCATTTTCATAATAGGATGCATATGCATTTGTATAGCCTAAGGAATTTCTAAAAATGATTGGTCAAACATAAAATCATGGAAAAATTCCTTTAAACACTATCCCACATAATTAATCCACTGTAAATTTTACATGATTTTATCACTTCACTAAATGCTTCAATAAAATCCCTCGAATCAGCAAAACTAGGAAGCTAGCTAAAATAAATTGGTTTACTTCTAAAATTCACCAAATAAAAATGAAGATTATTTAGGCAGTGAAATTTTACCAATAGGTGTTTCAACAATAAACCTACCACCTGTAATTTTTTCTCAATTTAATTCCCAAAGAAATCACATAAAATAATAAGAGCAAAGCCCTAGGGACATAAACTACACTGCAGAAAAACTGGATCAGTATGCCTACTTTGCAATTTCACCAAAGACAAGCCAGACCACTTCTAACCCTGAAATTTGGTCAGCAGGTTAAACACATCTTTCTCTACCTCCAATAATTTTCCCATAATTTATTCTCCTCATTAACCTAGTAAAACAGTAATACAAAGACTGCATATTGGACAGCTCACAAGACTTAGTCTCTAGACGTTTCTTCTCTCTATTTCACTTCCATGTGGAACCCACAAAACCATGGCCCACTTGTAAACCTCAGCACTGCTTGGAATAGAGCGTTTTACCAAGAAATCCACCCACACCTCTCTCCTCTCCATAGGTTTCCACTACATGGACCCACTAAACATAGTCACAACCTAGCTAAATGTGTGTAAAACAATGCCTCCTTACAAGTGGGACCCACCCTGGGCACTGTAGAACCGGAGTAACTCAGCACTGCATGAGAAACATGGTAGCACCTCCTTTCTTTCTCTCCCTCAGTACATAGAGTAGCCTGGGCAAGCACACCTCTGGGAAACCTCGACCTTTTCGCTCCAAATCTCGCCAGCAGAACCCTCTTCTCATCCTCTTCACATTCCTACCGAGAAGGCCGGAGAAAACCTCTAGGATCGCCGGAGACAGAAGCATTTTCTTCACCACCGAAGGTGTTCGGTTGAGCCCGAGCTAGATCCGGTGAGCTCCATCCTTTCTTAACCACGGGAACGTGATATACATCTCCTAATCATTCCATTTTCGCACTTTATGGCCCTAGGTTTGCTGATCGGAGCCGCCGTGCCGCCGCCGTCCCTGCTCTCTGCGCTGCCGAACTGCCGCTGCTTGGGTTGTCGCTGTTCCGGCGAGCTCCGGCGATCCCAGCCTGAACCATCTCGCCGCCAGCATCGCCTTGGTCCCAGGAGGCTATGGCCTCAACCAATCGAACCATAAAGTCGTGTACCAGGAGATCGGTGTCGTTGTCCCCAAGTCCGGCCGCCAGCCGCCGTCGTCGATTACTTCTCCTGTGGTTAGCCTCCATTCGATTCCTCGCATTGAGCCCATGTCTACGAGGTCTCTAACCTTTTCAGCAACTCGGCTTCGTCGCAGTACCCCGGGAGAAGGCCGATGACGTGGTCCTGAAGGATTTCGCCGCCGCCGGACCAAGTTCGTCGTCGCCGTTGCTGTTCCAGCTTCGCCAGAACCAACACAACCCTCAGTAAGCCTTCTGGTATCCCTTAGATGCAACCACATGCTTTGGTTTGGCCAGAAACCGACCGTAGCTCGATCGGCCTCATCGACCCGAAACACTCTGCCGCTCGTGTCACCACTGCACCTAGCTCCGGCCACCGCCGGCGATGAGAAGACCACCAATGGGTTCGCCATAGTCCTCTCCACCTTTTCTCTGTTGGCCGCAGTCCAAGCCGAGCCGCCATTCGCTGCCGGCGCCGGTGAACAGAACCGGCGGCAAGCCATCCCCGTGCCTCCTCTGTTTTGAAACACCGACAGGTGGGCCCGAGTTGAGGATAAATAAGAAAAGATAAACTAAATTATTTTTCCACAGAGAACTATTCAAACTTTAAAAATCCATAACTTTGCCATTTTAACTCCTTTTTGAGTGAAGCCAATTTTGTTAGTTCTATAAATTTGTGAACTTTAATACTGTCAAATAAAATATGACCACTTCTGTATAGAAAATATCTATAAAATAATATGAAGCAAAAGTAACTTATTTTATGCCTAGGAACTTGAAATATTTCTATAAAATCCATTATGACTCCTTTTGAGGTGAACCAAATTTCTATGGATTCATAAAAATGTTATATTTAGTGTTGTAAAATAAAAAGGTGAGAATTTATGTGTAGGATTTTTCTCTAAAAATGGAAATATCTTTTATATATCTCTTTATAACCTAGAAGTTTATAAATTTCTAGAAAATTCATCCTAACTGCTAAAAATGTGAAACCACTTTTGTTTAACTCAGAAAATTGTAACCTTTACTGTGGACAATTTATATTTGACAAAACTACCTCCCAAAATAGGCCTAAGTAAATTCTAACCTTTCTTTTTGATAAATTTGTAAAATTCACAACTAAATTATTTTAAATCAAAATCCAGTGAATCTAATTTTGTTGGAACTAGTAGGATATGTAATTTCACAAAAAAAATACTCACACTTGTAAAATCCTATTTTGGAATGCAAGTTACTTGTGATACCCTAAGGGAGTACAAATTAATTACAGATCTGCCATTTTCAGCGTATATGGCTTATTATTTTTGTATCTCCAAAACTGTAAAAGATTTTGGAATGATTGTTTCACTAAAATTCACTTTAGAATATGGCCTACCTACTGTATTTATTTTATAATTAATTGGGCATTTTGCATAAACATGTTTATTTGATTCTTATTTGTATATTTGCTTTTATCGATAGATTCAGACAATTCGGAGTACGTGGAGCAAGAACCTGAAGTTGAGTGTGAACCATCGCTGCAGCAAGGCAAGCATCTAAGCATATTGAACCTATGTCTTCTATAAATTTATTTGTTTGCAAAAACAATATCTATATGCATATTTCGGTCTATTTAAAAATAGGAAACAGATAGAGTCAATATTACCCAATTGTATGCATTTCCATTCCTTGGTTGTTGATTCCATGTTTATACCTTGTCACCCCTGGTTAAGGACTTTGGGATACTTTTATTTTATCGAATGCTTAGCCATGCTTATTTCTAGACTTAGAAAAAACCGATAGATGGAGCTATCGGTTCAAAACTAGTTTAATACGAATGGATGGGTTAAAATCTGAAAAGAATAACTTCTGATTAATAATTGAGAATATGTTTGACTTGGACGGATGATAGGGCGATGAAGGGATAGTGTTTCCCCGATGCATGTAGCTTCGTCTGGGTCGTTAAGGACCGAACATGTTGACGTCTATTCAAGCACCCTACATACTTCCACACGCCGGGAATGGGACGGCTTAACTTAGTAGCACGGGAGGCTGTGGCCATCTACGCCCGTCTGTCAGTCGTGAGGATGGTTTTTCCTTTGGAGGGCCTCGAGCGCGCCTGGTTTTGGTCGGAGGTGCCTCCCACGATGGTGAGCCCGCCTTAGTCACCCTGTGTGTGGGGCTAAGTCGTCAGGGGCCCAGACGTGGTTTAGGTGGTTGGAGCTAAGCATAGGAAAGGTTTTGTTGTGACCTCTAGTCCCCACTCAATGTGTAGAGTATGGGTACCGACGGGTACGGATCAAACTACAGTGTAGCCGTTTGGCTTCTATCACATCGTGTGGGTAAAGATGTACACCTCTGATCAGAGCAAGAACTATTCGAATAGCCGTGTCCATGGTTACAGGACGACCGCTTGATGTGTTAGTCAGTCTATGTTAGCATCCAACTTGGGTTATGTGGTTATATCATGACTTAGGATAGTCATGGATGGATGAGTTTATATAAGAGGCTTTGATGTTAAATATGACTTGGTTTTAGCCATGAAAGATGGTATGCTTGTGTAGCATATTTATTTGGGCAATGATGGCCCATTGTTAATGTTAGAGCACGTGATTGTGCTCAGTTTCACCTCTTTTTCAGAACATATTACTTGCTGTCCTAAATTTTCAGATTGAGCTATTTCACAAATGTTTATGTTTTAAATGTATTACTTGCTCAATAAAATTTGCTTTATGCAAAATCAGATCAACATAGACATACTCCTTGATGTAGAGACTAGCATTGCTCCTTTGTAATATTATTATTGTATAAGTCTAGCTGAGTACCATCCGTACTCACGCTGCATCTTTTCAGGTAAGGATATCGACGACGTTGATGTGGTCTACTATTATCCTGCCGAGGGTGGCGAGGATAATGTGTAGTTGGAGTTAAGCTCTATCCCCAGTTGGTTGCCTTGTGGGGTTTGGTATGGCACCACTGGATTTATCCTTTATGTTATATTTTCCGCTGCTATCTTTTGTGCTACTCTGTGATGATTTAGGGTGTGAACCCTCTATGTAATATATATAACCATGCTGCTCTTTTGTTCATATTTAGAGTACTTGCGATGTTTATCAATTGCTTGCGATGAAAGTATGAGGCTAGTCGCTTTCCTAGGGACTAGCTGAATATGAGTATGAGTTTAGAAATGATGAGATGCATGGATATTGATTCAACCGTAGACCATGTCCTCAGAAGTGTGTACCGTGTTTGGTCACCACCTTCGTGTGGTTTGACGGGCACACTTCGCCGTTTCGGACTAGTGAATCAACTATCCAAATATCTCTTTATTTCTGAATTTGGCGCGTTGGATTGGTATTGTGAATGGGTAAATATTATGGCAAGGCTGCGATGAGGATGGATGGTTACTGTACTTAATTGGTTTTTATTTGAGATCCCATCCATCTAGATATTTCGTGTTGTCATAATAATTACTCTCCATAATGCACTTCCAGGGTGCCCACAGAAACGATGGACTACACACAAAACAAGGAAAAACCCTAAGAAACTTCAAATAAATGGTACATAAAAAGTACTAGATCATAATTTTAGATAAATTTAGGAAGAAGAACGGATCGAATCGGAGTTCGAACGGAAAAATATGACCTCCGGAAGATTGAATTCGGAGAAATCCGAAAAGAATTGGAAAATGAATATTCTCGGAAATATTCCCTCGGAATTAAATTAAAAGGATTATTTTTGCACTGGAAAAGAGAGTGGGGCCCACTGTCATAGACATGGCTCACAGACTAGGTTCACAGATCCGAGGAGTAGCCGGAGTGGTGGATTGGGGTGATGTGTCTGCCATATAGACCAGATAGGCTGAGATGGCGATTGAGGTGGACTGGGCTAGGGCTGACATGGCACTGGTGGATTAGGTCTATGGACCAGAGGGATGAGGTGGCTGAAGAACCGATGAGGTGGATGCACACGTGGATAAAATACTGAGGTGGAAGCCGAGGGATGACATGGCGACACGTGCCACTAGGGCTGAGGTGGCTCAGATCTAGGGTTTTGAACGGCTATGGTTGGATCTGGAACTATGCAAGGGGTCCACACGTCTGTGTAAGGGGAGATGCACTGCTGGTGGGGCCTGTTAGAAGTAGAGATGCAATGTGAGGATGAATGATCTCTGTAATGATCTCTCGTGATGATTACATTGAGGGGATACATATTTATATAGGGAATTGGGATGCCAATTGTGTCTATTGGGAAAAGACGCGTTGGTTCGGGAGACACATCCCTTGCTAATTGATCACATGTAACTTGTGTTGTAACACTCCCCCTTGATCAATTGCCTTCTGGTAATCATCTTTAATTCATCCTTAGGAAAAATTCCTCCAAAACCCTATAGGAAAATTTGAGGAGAAACCATTGTATAGATATGCCATTAAAAACTCCTTTAAACCTAGTAGAAAAATAAGGAGAAAATGGTATAGCATATATGCGAATTCTTTATGAGAAACCTTGAGAAAAGAAAAACTCATGTGAGAATTTCATTACATTGATTATGATCATTGGATCGTAATATAGGATAACTTTCCCTAAAACCATATAGGAAAAATATGAGAAGCTATTTATATATCATTTATATCCCCTTAAAAACTATTGTGGGGAAAATAGAGATATAATATATATTTACATTGATATATTGCCTCATTAAAAACCTTTTATGAGAAATCCAGTAAGAAAAACTCATAAGAGGAGAAAAGAGTACAATATTGCTTGAACAGGTATAATCTAGAAGATTACTCCCCTTGGTTCTTGCAAATTATGTAGTTGTCCCATACCAATTTCTTCGACACATCACGAAATGTGGAAGTTGGTAAAGACGTAGTGAATAGGTCCATGAGATTGTCATTGGACTTTGCAAGACACTAATTTCCCCACTCTCATGTTATTGATGTGGGTGAAATAGGTTAGGAGTAATATGCTTGATGATATTACTCTTTATGCACTTGTCTGCATTTGATCAACGCAACCATCATTATCTTTGTAGATAATGGTAGGTGATTCAAATATAATCAATATTACATGGCTATTGCATGTGATGAATCACTCACCGAAGCCATTCATATGAATGCAAAACTTCGGAATGATGGATGGAAGTAACCATTGGAGTCTATTTTGATGACTCTTATGAGAAAACTATACCACTGTGAAATCAGTACATGATCTGGCGTTCTAGGGATTAGTTGGCCAGTATGTAGATATCCCACTATGGTCTTAGCTTGATTATCAGATGATGAATCAAAATATTTGGTGCCAGAAAGATATCTATGGATATCCTTTCTATCTCCCACCTAATAGTGTTATTGGAGTTGCGGTATTTTAAGCTAGTAAGGTATCTGCAAATGCAATTTCAGGCCTATTGCAATATGCAGGATATATAAGTGCTTTGATGGCACTAGAGTATATCATCCCAGAGTCTAAATGGATATTGATCCATTTTTAGGGATTGAATGGCCATAATTGTTTATGGATATGATTGTCCAATATCATTTGGATATTGGTTGACAATATCAATAGGATATTGATGGACTGATTTATATGCTTAAGTTATAGACTCAAACGTAATTTGGTCTTAACCAAATATTTCATCTCATAATCTGTCTTAAAGGTCAATTTCTCAAGTGAGAAAATTGTTCCTAAGATGATTGTTTGCTTGTTTTGTGTGTTCTGATGATGTTAAGATCATCTATATATGCTGAGATGATAGGAAATCCAAATAGAGATTTCTTCCTGAACACACATAGTCAATCATCATGATTGGAGTTACCTTTTTATGGAAGAAACTCACATAGTTGTACCACAATCAACTTGACTGTTCAAGTCGTATGGTGATTTGAGTTGTACACAATATATATTACGATTTTATATTCTGATTCAGAATATAATGTCCATTGGGAGCTTGGTTGTCTGAATCTATCAAAATCATTTGATCTGCCAATAATTAGATATGGGAACGCGATTTCCACACATACCAACGGTATGCTATACTTGGTCTCTGCGTGAAACCATGTGCTACAAGTTCTCACGATCTCACCACCTCGCTTCTGTAAGAAAGGCATGAGAAGAATGTATTACTATAGTAATACTTTGCATTCTTGAGTGAGAGCAATTCTCCTTAATTGCTACCTTTGATTTGACCCAATTTGAGTGTTTGGACACTCTGTCTAGGACTTTTGGTCTGGATCCAGTTGAAGGTGTAAGGCAACTTTGAGGAGTATATGCCGATAATTTGTAGTCTTTGTATGATTGATTCAATGGAACCAATATAGCTTGTGGAAATATCAACCCTTTTGAACTCCATGTTATTTTCCAAAACAACAAAGTTAGGGCGTTCATATGACCCAACACTTGAAATTTGTGCTTAATTTTGCTGGTCTTTTTGATGATAAATATCCATAGGCATTGGATAGAAAATATCCATATGGTGTCAATCAACTTGATGTTGATTTGTATTTACTAATTGGTCTATGTCTGCAGATGCTTTCAAAAAGTTGTTTCCCTTGTGACCATACTTCTCACCCTCTTATTTTGATTTTGGGAGTTGAGTGGTTTTGTTTTGGTACCTTCACTCTTTCTAGTGCGGGATTTTGTGACACCTTTATAACAAGTAAATGCTTTTGGCAGAATATTTGCAATATTTTGCAAATATAAGATGTTCTCAACTATTTGGTTCAGATTCTTTGGTACATGGATATGAGGATGGAATGTTGATATCTGACATTCTCTTTTTAATTCCTAGCATTCTTTATGTGGTATATATCTCCCCCTAATGCCTGGAATTGTCCTCAATGTGAATAGCACATGGGCTGTTTATAAATCCCCTGTGGAAAGACCCGAGGTATTTATGATAGACGGATAATGATACCTCATGTTGGTCCCCACTGCCCAATGATGTATGCTATGGTGGTGATATTAGTACGTGTAAAACGTTGCCGATTCGCAGATGGAAAATCTTTTGCTGAGGCCAAATTTCCACATACAAACTGCAATGGAGGAGGTTGTATGATTGCAGTGTAATGAATTTGAAATGATGTGGTGTGTAAGGCCGCATGTTAACAACTAGAGGTTGGTTAATTGCAATTTCGTGGTCTTGCCATGAACTTGATTCTCTTGATAAGAGATCCTGCTAATCTATTTTGTGTATAGACAAATGGATTGGAGTGCTGAACATATATGCCATACAATCGTCGTTGAAGGCATTTTGAGTAAAATCCAGCAGTGTTGTCCATTCGAATTGATTGAATTCGATGTTTAGGATATTGTGCTCATAATTTAATAATTTGAGCAACTAATTTGGCAAATACATGGTTTTGTGTGAATAAAATCCACACATCGGACCATCGTGTAGATGTGTCAATTATAACCATGAAGTACCTGAACGGTTTATACAATGGATGTATGGAGCCACATCTATATCTTGAATGTGTTCAAGGAATTTGAGTAGCTCAGTGCTAATTTTGAGGTAAGAGGATCTTCAAAATTAATTTCCCTGTGGCATAAGCAGTGCACATAAAATCCGAAGATTGTGGAAAAATTTGACCATTAGGATTACTGATAATTTTCCGTATCATCCCTAGGATGGGACAATCAAGGTGATCATGCCAAGTTTGGAATGTGTCAACATTCTAGAAAATTACCGTGTACGCAATATGTTGTACAGATTTGATGTAGTACAATCCATAGAATAAAGATATAATCTTTTCTAATATTTGTTTGCCATATCCATTGTTGTTAAGAGAAAATATTCCTCTCTTTTGTCATCTTGGTTTCAGTTTGAAAACCATTCTGATGGATATCTCTATAACTTAGTGGAGTACGAGTAGAATCGGGACACAATAGTGCATACTCAATTGTTAACTAAGTACCCATCGGGATAGTGGTACGATGAGAGCCAACTATCGTTGCATCGCATTTGGCAATGTTGAACACAGATTTTTTTTATCTCTTTTCAAGAGTCAAGAAATATTTGTGTCACAAATTATAGAGTTTGTGGAAATATTGTCCACAAGGCATTATTGCTCCTTTATTGGATTGACTCCTGTAAATCTAAATATAGAAAGAAGAATTTCATAAGAAATTCTTGTCAGATATATAGGATACGAATTTTATTCAATACCGAATATGTTCGATACAGTATTGTAGCTTCGTAGCGTACAATATAGATGACAGCTATTTATATTGTAACACATAGTAGGACTTGGTCAACATAGTATCTATGTAGTCGAGAGAATAATTGAGGTCTCTAGTCATGTCTTGGGAAGTGAATTCCACAAGCATGTCTTCAGTGCTCATGAGATCATCCTTCTGTGGAAGGGATATGTTGTTATTGAGTTCCTCTAGGAACTGTTGTGAACAATTGGCTTCCTTGGTGTTGTCAGGTTGTAGACTGAAATTTGTTTCAAATCTCTTCTCTTGAGCAGGTTTATCTTTGCCCATGGATTTGAGATATAGATCAACCAGATGTTTTGGGGTGCGGCATTTCTTAGTGATGTGGTTGTAGCAACCACATTTGCGACAAACTTCAGTTTTGTCTTTTTTGTTCTTGGGAATGCCTTTATCCTTTCTGAACCCTCTAGTGGATATTGAGATCCTATTAGCAGGAAACATAGTAGATAATCTTTTTTCTACTTTTTTTGCATTGATATGTTCAAATCTTGCTTTAAGTGCAAGCCACAAAGATTGAGGGTCTAGTTCTGAGAAATGCTCAGTTTTGAGATCTGGGTGTATATAGCTTTTTAAATATGTAAGGCACCATATTTCTCTTGATCTAACAATGGAGGATTTCCCTCTTGAGGAGGTTCAATTGCCATTTGAAATCCGTGGGACGAAAGATTGACCTTGATGTCCTTCGACCATGTTAAATAGTTGTGACCATATGGGGCAAAAATTTCAAATTCTTTGCCCATGATTTCCTACATGGTTTACCATAAATTTGATTAATTTACAAGTAGTAAATTAATATAGTGTGGTAATGTTGTAATATGATGCAAAATATGTGGACACAAGATGTATCCTGTATCTCATTGTAGTGTATACCTCAAAAATTTTGGAATATAACAACATGGACGAGAGAGCTCGTTGCTAATGGCATATGTCGGAGGAGGGAACTCTAACCGCGGGGAGTCTGGGGACCCCCCTTTTGAGGTTCGGCCAGGGGAGTTGTTCACAGGACGGCAGCGGCGTCTGGGAGATGGTAGATGCTCGGGCGACGGGGGCCTGGGCTGAGATGGCACGCAAGGGAGGCAGGAGAAGTAGACAGGCTCGGGCCGCGTGGAGGCGTAATACCCTACTCCTGTGTGTGTTTGCTATCTGGGAGATGAATGTGGTTTGCTCTTACAAGGAGTTCTTCAGGGGTGCTCAGGAGCTAGCCCTCACTTGGGAACTAGAAGCTCTACCAGAAACCGGACTCGAAGAAGCCCTTCGCTGGAAAAGAGAGCCTAGAACTTGAGAGAGAGAAGTTGATCCCGAAGACCTCTTTTTCCCTTGTAGGCATGGATCCTCCTTTTATTGATCAAGGGGAGTCCACAGTGCCCAGTACACAGAGAAAGCTAGGTATGATATGTCTTGTCGTGCATGTCCGCGGCCGCCTGTTAAGCCACGCCGGAGTTGGTTCGGCACGTCTGCTGCAGGCGGGGAGGTCGTGAGGATGTGACGGCGCACGCCTCGCTGCCAGAGCGTGGAAAATCAAAGCCCTCTCAGTAAAAAGTCCTCTGACTGCACAGGAAGCGGCCCACGGGGGGCCGTCATGAGCCGTCACGCGTGGCAGAGCGGGCGACAGGGGCAACGCGCCCCATCGCCTCGCCATTAATGCGGGTAGTTGGGGAGTTGACCCGCTCGAGTCAGGCTCGTGCCCGGGGTAGAGAGCTCATCGAGCCCCCCACGCGCACGAGGCGCCGAGCTCCTTGGGGACGGAAGTTGAGTCCCGGGACCGGGGGGCGAGGCCCAGGTCCGGGAAGTCCCAGTAATGCGCCCCAGGGACGCGACCCGGGGCCGAAGCTGTGGATCCTGGGACCGGGGGGCGAGGCCCGGTTCTGGGAAGTCCCAGTAATGTTCCCGGGGACATGCCCCGGGACCGAGGAGGTGGCTCCCGGGACCGGGAGGCGAGGCCCGGGACCGGGGAGGTCCCCGGAATGCGGGGAGGTGGCTCCCGGGTCCGGGGGCGAGGCCCGGGCACGGGAAGGTCCCCAGGACACGGGGCCCGAGGAGGGGGCTCCCGGGACCGGGGGGCGAGGCCCAGGCACGGGAAGGTCCCTGGGACGTGGGGCCCGAGGAGGTGGCTGCGAGCCGTCGTTGCGACTCGCCCGGGAAGTGCGCACCTGGGCCCTAGGTAGTGCTCGTGCCCAGGTACTTAGTGGGAAAATGGCCGTAGCCAGCCGCCACTTGTGCTGAATGTGGCCCCCGGAGGGGCTGACGTGGACGAAAATCCACGCGTCCCCGGGGTATGTGGGGCCCCCAGTCCCGTTTCGCCGACAACATAGTCTACAGTAATTTGTAGTAGATGCCTTAGACTCCATAGTTTTGAGTTATATTCATAAATACGAATAATCATATTGTTTGGTAAACACTAAATTAGTGGACGAGGTAACTCGTTGCTAAAAGCATAATCTACAAAGTTGTAGTAAATGCCTTAGTCTCCACATAATGTTTGTGATTTTTCAGTAAACATAGAGGTATATATTATTAAGATTTTGCATGTAAAATTCCAATAGAATTAAGCACATAGGGCTTAATTTAGGGGAATTTGAATTTGAATTTTTGTAAAATCAAAGAAATTGCAAATATTCAAATATGGTCAATTACAATATTGGTGAAACCTCATATATGGAGTATAACAGTGATGTAAACAACAATTATGATGTAAATCCTGTGTTGTGGATGAGATAACTCGTTCCTAAGAGATGTCTTAGGCTCCACATTATTTTGGGTTATACTCATAAGATATTGAAAATTTTCAATATGTGCGAGGAGGTAATCACTAATATTTTGCATATTATCCAATTTGAATTAAGTTGTTGGAACTTAATTAATGGAATAATATGTTAATAATATTGCAGGAAATAAATCAACTGCAATTAAGGAAATAAATCCCCAAATACGTATATGTTATTGGGAATGCCTATGGACATTCACTTTGAACATTTACATAATTTTCAGCACTCATATGGTCTGGAATGATAATTTACAGTATGTAAATTAAATAACACTATAATTTGTATTGAACCTAAGGGCCCAAACAAAATTTGCATATGTAAATTTTGCATCTACATTTTCCAAAAACAATCGGTCTGGAATGTTTATTTGCATGGGACAAATAAAGCATAGTGTAATTTATATATAGTCTGAGGACTATACTGTAATTGACAAAAGGTATATCAATATATTTAGCTTTTTTATGGAATTATAAAATTCAGGGGCTAAAACAAAAATAGTACTAAATAGTACTATTTACTATGATATTTCGCAATTTGGAGAAAATCCATAGTCTTTTCTACGAAAAAGAGTAACTTGGGCTGAGGCCTTGTCGGCCTTTCGGCCCCTGCTACGGCGCCAATGGGCTGGGGAAACGGCCATGGGCTGGCCCAGCCGGCCAGGCACGCGCGTGAGGTTTAGGGGGAGGGGATGGCGGTTAGGGTTAGACCCACCCCTGTTCGCCACCGATCCGCCGCCGTCGCTTGTGGCTGCTACGCCGATGCCGTCGCACTGCATGCCACTGTCGCTGTGGGCTGCTACCGCACAAGCCACTGCCATCCGTCACCATGCCGCTGCGCGGCGGGCCACCACCACGCCGATGTGGTGGCGGCCTCGGGCCGTAGGCCGTCGTCGCGTCATTGTGCTGGGAGCCGCGAGGCGTTGCCGCGTCGGTGCGCCAGCACGCCAGGCCGCCGCCGCCGTTCGGCTGCCGATGCTGTGCCACGCCGCCACCCACCAGCAGCTGTCGCCGCGCCTGCGTCGGACGCCGCTGCCCTGTGAGCCACCAGCAGTGGTCGTTCGGGCGCCGACAGCCGCCGCCGCCGCCGCCTTCGGCCGGGGCACCGCCGCAGTCTTCTGCCGCGCCGGCGCGCTTCTAGCCATGGGGCCGCCATCGTGCGGTCGCATCTGTGTCGGCACGCCGCTGGGCCGCCGTGCTCCGCGCCGCCGCAGCAATCCGGCCACCATTTGGCCGTCGCCATCGCTCCACAGGCCGCGTCGATTGCCAACGCAGGGAGGATTCCTGTGGAGGCCATGAGCCCCGGGTACCTCATGAGAAGCATTTGGGCCATTCGGACAGAGGATGGGCCTAACTTTGTAATTAGGGATACAATAGGACTCGGCATACATTACCTTGTACGACAAGAAAATGATATAGTCCTAGTCGGGCACGTTGTATTTCTAGAAGGAAATCCCTTGGTCAGAGTCCGACTGGGATTCCTACTCTGTAACCCTGTCCCCCGGTAAATAAGGGGAGGTAGGGTGCCCCCTGAGGGCAGATCAGAATCATAGCACAATCTTACCAGAGAAACCTCAAAGGCAATACACCACAACTGGACGTAGGGTATTACCTCATCTCGAGGGCCTGAACCAGTATAAATTGTTCCGTGTTCCTTTGCAGTCCATTAAATTTAGGTCTCACGAGTAGCCTCATATTCTTATTGCCGATACAAAACATCGACAGTTGGCGCGCTAGGTAGGGGCATCGGCAAGATCATCTTCGACAAGCCTGATGGATTCAACCACCGGAGTGGACGGCATCAACTTTTTCCCGGGCAAACAATCAGCTTCGGGAGCCTCGACTTCATCGCCGACAAGTTCGATAGCCTCACTCTGTCCGACTCGGATCCGATCCGATTGGCTAGGTACCAAGCCGACTCCGCGTCGGTTGGCCCACGTAATGCTGCAGCAATCCTCGTTGACATGATGCAGCAATCTTCAACATACCCGGGTCTTGGGACAACTCTTTCTTTCGGTGTTCGACTCGGACTCGGCCTCGAGCTAGCCGAGATCGGGCTAAGAAAGGAGGAGATCATCAATCTCCTGTTTGAACTTGGCAACACCGCGGACATCCTCAATCGGCATCCGTTGCGGCAAACCCGATCCCCTGGAGTTTGACTTGGATACGGTCCAGAGCCGTTCAAGATCGGATCTAGGGAGGTCAGAGTTGTAATCACCCCCATCAACTACTCTGACTCCGACTCTAAGTCGGACAGCAGTTCGGCAAGCTTCTCCTCGCTACGTGAAGTCTTCATGGCGTCCAAGGGCTTGACTCCCACTCGAGAGGCACGCTGACTACGTGAGCAACAAGAGGAGGAGGCCCGCCGACTGTGAGAACAACAGGAGGAAGACGCAAGATGCCTACACGCCTAGCACGACGCTCGCAACGATGATCTGCGCAGGGTTGGGTGGACTGCTCAGTAACAAATCCTCCAAACCCGAGTTGGCGACCACGACGTTTTCGTAACGTCTCAACGGAACGTCGTGGCTGCTGCAACTCTACTGGATACACTCCAGTTTGGACCTGATCACCAGGCCACCCCGATGATAGCAAGGAAAAAAACCATGATCACCGCTGCTGCATGTCAGCACATCAACAGTAGGGCGATACTCTCATACCGACCAATCGGTCGGCTTCTCCAACGGCGGTCTCGTCTGCCTTGACACGACGCCAAGCGGCCAGCTCCAGTCAGCCACACACGGAGTCACGACACACATCACTCGGCAACCCCAACAATAACCGGCGGCGCTGACATCAAGATGACCGTCGGGACAACTAGGATCTCCGAGGGCGACTACGACGGGATCTCCGAAAAGACATCAACGCACGGCGCCAAGAACGCGATGAAGATGAGCGTCGCCGACTGGAAGACGAGAATGAGCGCTTCGGCCTCCACCACGAGCGGTTTCACTGCCATAGTCGGAGTCGGAGTCCTCATGTAGATGAAGGAGTACTGGCCTTCACCCAGGAGCTGCAACAAGTCGACTGATCGTCAGGCTTCAAGCCGATTGGAATTGAAAAATACGATGGGAAGACCAACCTCGAGTCCTGGTTCACAGTCTACACCCTGGCGATCCTAGCAGCCGGAGGAGATCACAAAGCCATGGCTAACTACCTCCCAGTCGCTCTAGCAGACTCGGCGAGGGCATGGATAACGGGACTTCCCAAGCAATCAATCGGCTCCTGGGGAGAACTCTGGGAACGCTTCATCGCCAATTTCCAGGGAACTTATGAGTGGCCATCTTTCGAGTAGGACCTGTATTAGTTGTATCAAAGGAAGAATGAGTCTCTTTGTGATTTCATCAAGAGGTTTTCAGAGAAGAGGAATTCAATTCCAATGATCAAGGACGAGGTCGTCATCGCTGCCTTCCGTAAGGGAGTCAAAGACGCCCCGATCATTGCCAAATTTACTCGAAAATTTCCCACTTCTGTCAAGGCTCTTTTTGACATGACGAACAAATACGCCGACTCGGCCGACACAGTTGCTGAGGACATGGATGACAAGAAGGAGTCTCGGCAGAAAGACAAGAAAGACACCGATGAGCCAGCACAGAACAAGTCCGGCAACCGCAAGCGGAAGTCGGACAACGTGGTGGCTGCCATGGAGCGTACTCGGCCGCGACCCCCAAGGACAGACGGATACCAAAAAGTGATGAACGGGCCATGCCCCTTTCATCCAAAAGGCAATCATGTGGGCAAGGACTGCTTCATGGTCAAAAAGTTTGCTTCTGAGTAGGCTTCAACATCTGGCACCAATAAAGACAAGGACAAGCCAGATTTGGGCGCAGCCAGCGAGTACCAAGATCCCCAGGCTGAGCTCAACCATATCTTTGGAGAGCCGTCTACATACGAGTCCAAGAGGAAGCAGAAGCTCACAGCACGTCAAGTCAACCCGGTCCCAGTAGACACCCCCCCCAGTACCTATGTTGGTCAGAAATGCCAATCACGTTCGACCACACGGATCATCCCGATCGGATTACTCATTCAGGACGTTATCCATTCGTCCTGGACCCAGTCATCAGGAGCATCAAACTGAAGAAGGTTCTCATCGATGGAGGAAGCGCTCTCAACATTCTTTTCGCCAAGACGCTCAACGAGATGAAGATCCCTCGTTCCAAGCTACGGCCGAGTACAATGCCCTTCCACGGGGTAATCCTCGGCCTATCTTCTACCCCACTCGGACAGATAACTCTACCAGTCACTTTTGGCACGCGGGATAATTTCCGCACCTAGAATATCTGCTTCGAGATTGCCAACTTCGAGACCGCATATCATGCGATACTCGGACGGCCAGCACTAGCCAAATTCATGGCAGTGCCGCATTATACCTACATGATGCTCAAGATGCCAGGACCAGCCAGAGTTCTTTCTCTTCGCAGTGATGTCAAGCAAACCTTCACCTGCGACAAAGAGAGCTCCTAGCTGGCTCAATCTCAAAAAGTGCCAGTCGGACGCAACAACATCCGACTAGCCACCACAACTGCAAGCGAGGACGACCAAGTTCCGGCAAGAAAAGCAGGCAAGTAAGGAATTTCAGCAAACTTGGAAACAAAGAAGATCCCCCTGGACCCTTCCGACCCCTCCAAAACTGCTCTTGTCGGGAATGGACGCGACCCCAAATAGGAAGACATGCTCGTCACCTTCCTCTAGGCAAACATGGATATATTTGCTTGGAAACCTTCCGACATGCCTAGTGTACCAAGGGAGGTGATCGAGCATTCCCTCAACGTCAAGCCAGACGCCAAGCCAGTTAAGCAACGGCTATGGCGCTTCGCACAAGACCGCAAAGATGCTATTCGGGAGGAGATAACCAAACTCCTTACAGCCGGGTTCATCAAAGAGGTCTACCACCCGGATTGGCTGGCAAACCCAGTCTTGGTTCGAAAGAAAAACAGTAAATGGCGTATGTGCGTCGACTACACCGACTTAAACAAGGCGTGCCCCAAAAACTCATTTGGTCTACCAAGAATAGATCAGGTGGTGGATTCAACTGCGAGGTGCGAACTTCTCAGCTTTGTCGACTGTTACTTGGGATATTACCAAATTAGCTTGAAGGAGGAGGGCTGCCTGAAGACTTCTTTCATCATGCCGTTTGGAGCATACTGCTATGTCACTATGCCGTTTGGGTTGAAAAACGCTGGAGCAACGTATCAACAAGCAATCCAACGGTGTTTACACACTCAACTCGGGTGCAATGTGGAGGCACATGTCGATGACGTGGTGATCAGGACAAAGTCCAAGAAAGACCTCATCGCTGACTTGGAAAAAACTTTCCAAAGTCTTTGGAGATTCAAGATAAAGTTGAATATGGAAAAGTGCGCCTTCGGTGTACCGTCCGGAAAGCTACTCGGCTTCATCGTATCACATCGAGGCATCGAGGCCAATCTAGAGAAAATCAACGCTATCATGAACATGGCACCACCAACTAGCCAGAAGGACGTCCAAAAGCTGACAGGTTGCATGGCGGCACTCAGCCGATTGATCTCCTGACTTGGTGAACGGGGCATGTCCTTTTTCAAACTATTGAAGAAAGTGGACAATTTTCAATGGACACCCGAAGCCCAGCAAGCCTTCGAAGACTTCAAAAAATTTCTCATATCATCACCGGTGTTGGCATCACCTATGCCCCAGGAACCACTAATGTTATATCTGGTGGCAACCACTTAGGTAGTCAGCATGGTGCTGGTAGTCGAGCGATCCGAGCCGCGTCATATACAAAAAATACAAAGGCCAGTCTACTTCGTCAGCGAGGTCCTAGCCGACTCCAAGATGAGATATTCTCAAGTCCAGAAGCTGCTATATTACCTATTCATCACTGTCCGAAAGTTGGTGCACTATTTTCAGTTGCATCAAGTCACTGTTGTCACATCGTATCTACTCGGGGACGTCCTACACAATCGCGAGGCCACCGGCCGAATCGCTAAATGGGCGCTCGAGTTGATGGCGTTTGACATTATCTTTCAACCATGGACAGCAATCAAATCTCAAGGTTTAGCCGACTTCGTGGTCGAGTGGATAGAAGTCCGGATGACTTCAAATACGGACAAGCTAGAGTACTGGACGATGTACTTCGACGGTTCTCTACGGATCGGTGGTGTAGGGCCTGGTGTTGTGATGACGTCACCCACTGGCAAAAAACTCAAGTACATTCTCCAGATTCACTTTCCGGCTTCCCACAATATTGCCGAGTACGAGGCACTCATCCATGGGCTTCACATTGCCATATCACTCGGCATCCGCCGACTGGTCATACGCGGGGCTTCTCAACTCGTGGTCAGTCAAGTCATGAAAGACTGGACATGTCTCGATGATACTATGGCAACGTATTGTCAGGAGGTCCGAAAGCTGGAAAACAAGTTTGATGGGCTGGAGATAACTCATGTGATGCAACAGTACAGCAAAGCTGCAGATGAATTGGCTAACATGGGATCCAAGCGTGACGTGGTCCCGACTGAGATTTTTGTCGAACAACTACTAGAGCCATCAGTCAAGAAGAAACCAGTGCTTGAACAGTCGGGGCCTGAACCTACCCCGGCAACAAATGAAGTGCTAATCATCTCTCAAGATTGGCGGACTCCAGTTCTCAAATTCCTTTTGGACGACGAACTCCCAGAATATCGCAGTGAAGCCGAATGGATCAAACATCGAAGTAAATGTTTTCTCGTAGTCGGAGAAGACCTGTACCGTTGAAGTGCATCTGGAGTCCTTATGCACTGCGTCACACCCGAGGAGGGCAAGTAGATTCTGCAGTTGATCCACTCGGGTATTTGTGGCAACCACGCTGCATCCAGGACGTTAGTTGGAAAGGCTTACATGTAGGGATTCTTCTTGCCGACTGCAGTAACAGATGCTAAAGACATAGTTCGCAGATGTGAGGGATGCTAATTCTATGCAAGGCAAATACATCTTCTAGCTCAAGAACTTCAAACAATTCTAATCTCTTAGCCGTTTGTGGTTGGGGGCTTGAAATGGTCGGGCCGTTCAAGAAAGCGCCAGGAGGGTTCACACATTTGTTCGTCGTAGTGGATAAATTCACAAAGTAGATTGAGGCAAAACCCGTTGCTACCATAATAGCGGCACGAGCAAAGGACTTCATCATGAGTATTTTATACCGATTTGGAGTTCCTAACCGCATCATAACGGACAACGTTACTTAGTTAACTGGTGGCGTATTTCAAGATTTCTGTGACGACTTCGGCATCAAGATCTGTTATGCTTCTGTGGCACACCCACGAATCAATGGACAGGTCGAGCGTGGTAATGGCATGGTTTTACAAGGTATCAAGGCTAGGATATTCGACTGACTACAACCATATGCAGGGCGGTGGGTACAAGAACTCCCATCCGTTCTCTGGTCTCTAGGAACCACGGTTAGTCGGGCAACAAGGCAATCCCCTTTCTTTCTAATCTATGATGCTGAGGCTATGTTACTAACCGAGTTAGAGTTCGGCTCTCCGCGAGTTCGGGCATACTCAGAAGACAAATCACGTGAAGACCGACTGGTCAAACTCGATCAGTTGGAGGAACAAGGGACATCGTAACTATTTAGTCGGCAAGGTATCTTCAAGACCTGTGTCGTTATCACAGTCGAAATGTTTGTAACCGTGCCTTTTTGGTAGGTGATCTTGTCTTGAGAAAAATACAAACCACCAAAGACAGGCATAAACTATCCCCTTTGTGGGAAGGGTCGTTCATTATCGCTAAGGTGACACGTCTAGGCGTTTACCGACTAAAGACTGAAGATGGTGCCCTAGTCAGTAACTCATGGAATATAGAACAGCTACGTCCTTTCTATACCTGAGTTTTGTATTCCTCTATCCATATATATATAGTTTTTTTCTCTGACTCACTACTCGGTTGGAAAACTACATCGCTTGTTCCAACCGAGTAGTGAGTCGAGGGCTGCATGTATTATGTGCCTTATTAATAAAATTAGAGCTTGTTTTATCTAAGTCATGAAGTTCTACAATAATTATGTTAAGTTTGCCCGAGTATAGCTCTTAGAGGTGAATGATTTTTCTTAAGTTCCTATCGAACTACTCAACGCAAACTATATAGTCGGGTAAAACTAATGACGATTCAGAATAAGCAAGTACTCGGCAACACTTTACAAGATATTTATACAAGCTTTTACAAAAGTTATATATGCACCGACTGCATAATTGTTTTGTTTTTACATACCCAGGTCCTTAGCAATTGCCTCTATAGTCGGTCTCGCCTAGTTAATCAGCTTTAGTGCCTCTTCGGGAGTTGTCTCTTTACCAAAACCCTCACCAATGGCTTCAATATTAACCCTAGGGTATATTGACTTGGTTATGGCAAGAGTTTGGGCGACGCCGATAGCTACATGCTCATCTGAGTACTTCTTTAAAATATTCGGGGCTTCGCTTAGGCGTGCCTGCACCTGGGAGACGGTATTGGAGCTGGTCCTAGCATGGTGAGGTTCCATAATATCCAGGAGCCCTTTCACGGATCCGACGAGGATTTCCCGTGACTCCTTGACAATCTTGATCTCCTCTGCAAAGGCGTTAAACTAGATCTGGGCCTTGGCTTTTGAAGCTGTTCAAATGCATCAACAAGAATACTTGTTAGCCGAAACACACAGTCGGAGCAACAAACAGTTGAGCTAAGATCATTGTCAAGCAGGAGACTTACTGGCATAGTCGGCCTCCACCTTGGCTTTCGCCTTCTCCACTTCGGCTTTGTCCTTTTCTGCTTCCTTCAGCTTGTTATCATGATTCTCCCTCTCCTTCGCCTGGGCTTTCAGTTCGGCTTCAAGGGCTGCAAATCAGAATATTCAAGAACTCACGATTAGAGTCAAAACTCAACAAGGCAGTCGGGAATCAACAATGCTGGAGAAGTCTACTCGGGATTTTCTTGGGAGGATTACACAGAAGACTTACTTCTAATCTTTTCGGCTAGAGCCCAGTTTTCATTCCTGAGTTTATCAACCGACCCCCTTAGCCATGTTTCCCTCTCTTGGCTAGTCCTCTCTAGGTCGTGCTTGGCTACCTGGAGCTGGCCTAGTCGTTGGAGCTAGGGGGCGAGCTCGGTCATGACCTTATTTATTTTCTCTGAGCGATCGACGATCTTCTGCTCAGAACAAAACATAGGAAAACAAAGTCAAATGGTAGAGTACCAGATCAATAGAAGCTGTCCAAAGCTCAACATGGCAAGATTCGCTACATACCTGAACTCCCCTAGACGCAGCGATTGCAGCATGTAGAAGAACTTCGCACTCCCTCGATGCTGCTTGCTCGTCGTGCTCATAGCTCTCTGCAACTCCCTCTAGGGAGACCCATTGAAAGGTTCTCGGGAAGTTGCACGGAGGGGCTTCGAGCTGGGAGAGGTCTCCTTCATCAGAAGATGATGATGATATTGATGGCGATAGGGTCCTGGCTCTGAACTAGGCAGCTGCGGGGGCTTCAGTAATCTGCTCGGGGGCTGGAGCAGCAACTTTAGCACTCGCTCCTTGGTTGGCCGGCACTGGTGATCCTACTGTCAGGACTGCTTTTGCAGCTGGGGCAGCCTCTGGCTCAACAAATGAGATTGTTGGTGCTGGCTCGGCTGGGATAGGCTCGGTGGCAGGAGCAGCTAGCGTAGTCCCCTTGGGATCTATGTCAACTCGCTTCCTGTACAATTTGTCAAATATCAAGATACTACCACATCATTCAAGATTCTTAGAAAATTGAAGATTGCTTACCTCTTGGAAGTTTTGAACTTCCACGAAGGAGCTCCAGAAGCTGTTGGTGAGGGGCTTGATAGTCGGCTTGGTGGCGGAGAGCTGCCGGCTATCGGGCTAGTCAGCGCAGCTATTGGCGGTGGTGATTTGGCTCCAGTTGGTTCTGTTCCTAGCGCAGCCAACTGGGGTGTCGAGGTACTCGGCGGCGTTGCCCTTGGGCTTGATGTTGCTGATCTTAAGCTTGGCGGTGCTTGCCTTGGGCTCGATGTTACTGATCTTGAGCTCGGCGGTGCTGGCCTTGGGCTCGATGTTGCTGGCCTCAGGCTTGGAGACACCGGTTTGGGGCTTGGCGGCCTGGGAGCTAAGCTGGCAGGGTCCTTGATCCTCAAGCTCCCCGGCGCTGCACTCGGCGTGCTTGTTTTCTTCTTGCCCGAGTCTTCAAATGGTTTCTTCCTAGCCCTCTTGGAGCTGGGTTGGGTGGTAGAAGGACTGGCTAGCCTCTTCCTCATTTTGATAGCCGGCTGGTTTTGGGAGTCATCATCAAACTCCTCATAATCCTGCAAGTATTTCAAAGACATACATCATGCATTACAGAACAATCCAAGACAGATATCCACAGACGTTCATCACAGAAGGATAAATATTCAATATCAATTTCTCAAGATTACCTGTGGCCGAGGCCTGTTCTGGCTATAGGGCGTGGGGGCGCGTTCTGTATCCTCAGTCTCTACTACACCGTTGACAAAAAAAGCCGAGCAAGGTATCGGTGACCTTGTTCTCATCGGCTAAGTCAGGATATTCACGGCTGGGATCATCTTTGCCCTGGTAATCCCAACCAAAGTGGCTCCTAGCCTTTAGATGCCTGGTGCGGCGGTTCAAGAAACACCTCGCCACCTAGAGACCAGTCAACCCCGAGCTCTTCAGCAGATCTATTTTCTCCATCAATTGGTATACTTGGACCATTTCTTCATAGCTTGGCACTGAAGACCAGCTGGGCAGCACTATTGGTGGAGAACTAGTGAAAGGGGGCAAAGAAGGTTCGAGATTAGAGCAGTAGAACCATTCTCTATGCCAACCCTTGAGGGAGGTTTTTAAAGGAATATTGAGATAGATTTTCTTCATTTCATTCCTAAGTTGGAGACCGGCTCCCCCAATGACCTGGATTTTATTTTTGGATGGCTGGGGCTTGATATGGAAAAGATATCGAAAAAGATTGAAATGGTGCTTAACCCCCAGAAAAGCTTCACACAAGGTGGTGAAAATGGAGATTTGCAGATAGAGTTGGAATTCAGATTCACCAATTCTATTTGATAGAAGGACAAAAGTTGGCGAAGAAAATCCGAAGAGGGGAAGGCAAGACTGCGATCAAAGAAAGAAGTGAAGACGATGGTCTCACCGGATTTGGGCGCCGACATGGATTCCCCCTCTGTGGTACGCCAATGGATGACCTCTTGTCGCTGCAGCATCAGTTTCTTCTCCAAGAACTTCAGCTTCGACGAACCGCAGTTGGACATCGGCCAAGCTCCGGCAGACATCTCCGGAATCTCAAATAGGGCTCTCGGCATTGCTGGGAGTGAGAAGATTTGGGAAAAAAAATGCTTGTGGAGGCTTGGAATAGATGCGGCAGAGCAGAATCGCGTGAATCTCGAGCGGGGGCGCAGGCTATAGCAAACCCTAGCAAGGCGAAGCGCGAAATATGGGCGCGGAGGCTGGAAGACGAAATGATTGGCGGATTCGAGAAGATGAGGGAATCTTTTCTCTCCCCCCACTTTTATAGAGCCTGTGCTGATAAGTGGGCTTGGGCTGACAAATTCAGTATTAGGCCACAAGATATGAGTTTCTAAATAGCATGCTCTATTGGGCCGATCTCTGGCTGTGTTAAAATCACGGTGCAGATGCTATTTACAGAAACCTATTTAATAATCAGATATGCTTCATGAAAGCCTAATTGCTGGACACATGTGTTCAGATATCTAAATTATTTACCAAGTATTGAGGATACATCCTTATAAGGATCGACAGCTGGTCTTCATTAAAATTGGGGATGTAGGTATCTCTCAAGTACACCTGACCACATATTGGGTTAAAATCCATAAGTTGGTACTCGGCTTACATGCTTAGCCAACAATTGCCCTGAACAAAAATTCTTCTGGCTAACATGATGCTGAAGAGTCTAATTTCCGTGTGGTATAGTACTCGGGAAAGACTAAAAGGTTAAAGATTTTTGACTTTATGTTTAATTATTTCACAATTAAGCACAAGGTTAAGGGCTACACCTAATAGGTGCGCCTATTCGGCGCACACTTTCAAATTTCTCTATGAAGCCCTTCAGAGCCTTGTTGCCAGCTGACATGAAGTAGGACTCGGGAGAAGAAGCACTCGGACAAAGAGTACTCGGGAGCAATGCACTTGAGAATTCTTCACCGTGGAGGATGAGCACTCGGCATCAGCTGTGACTCAACTATAAAGGTCTCAGGGGCCGCTGTGGAGGCCATGGGCCCTGGGTACCTCATAAGAAGCATTTGGGCCACTCGGACAGAGGATGGACCTAACCTTATAATTAGGGATACAATAGGACTCGGTATACATTACCTTGTATGACAAGGAAAGGATATAGTCCTAGTCGGGCACGTTGTATTCCTAGAAGGAAATCCCTTGGTTGGAGTCCGACTGGGATTCCTACTCTGTAACCCTGTCCCTCGGTATATAAGGGGAGGCAGGGCGCCCCCGAGGGCATATCAGAATCATAGCTCAATCTCACTAGAGAAACCTCAAAGGCAATACACCACAACTGGACGTAGGGTATTATCTCATCTCGAGGGCCTGAACTAGTATAAATTGTTCCGTGTTCCTTTGCAGTCTATCAAGTTTCGGTCTCACGAGTAGCCCCATATTCTTATTGCTAATACAAAACATCGGCAATTCCTCGGAGGAGGAGTCCGTGGGGAAGATGAAGCCACCGTCATCTGTGTTCCCCTCGCGTCACCGCTGCCGTGCGCCGTGGCCAAAACTGGCTACGATTTTTTTGGCAAAGGTAGGAAGAACGAAATTGATTCATATCGATTTTGGCAGAATTTGGTCTCGCTTCTTCTCTGTACTTCTTTGTTGGCCGTCTCAGAAAAACTCAGTGGAGTTTCTAGCATGCATGATAACGTGTTAGAAGTAGAGATACAATGTGAGGATGAATGATCTCTGTATTGATCTCTCGTGATGATTACATTGAGGGGATACATATTTATAGAGGGAATTGGGATGCCAATTGTGTCTGTTGGGAAAAGACGCGTTGGTTCGGGAGAGACACATCCCTTGCTAATTGATCACATGTAACTTGTGTTGTAACAGAGCCCACTCGACAGTGGCACATAGAGGAAGGGCCAGTGGGGTCCACCGGCAGGGATCAGGCAGGGCGAGCTCCGGTGCTCCCTCGGCGTGGACGGTGGTGCAGCAAGGCGAGGCCCAAGAGGATGTTGACGGTGTCCGGCGGCATCCAGGCGACACGACGATGGCAGCTCGTCGGCGGCAGGTGGTGACGGCAGACAGTGACACAGAGGGATGGAGCCGGGGTGTCCGAGGCTCCCGAGGGCTTGACGACGACGGCGGTGGCGCACGGAGAGGAGAAAGGAGGGGAGCAGCGGCTGCGGGCTCACCGGCTGCAGGAAAAAGCAACGACGCTGATAACGATGCACACACGGCGGTGCCGACGGGGCAGAGGGAGCGACGGCGGCACGCAGGCATGGGGCGGCAGCTGCAGCAGAGTAGGCGGCAGTGGCGGCATGCTGCAGTAACAGCGGCAGCACTAGATGCGACAGTGGTGGCGCCAGGCGCGATTCAGGGTGGCGGCGGCTAGGCACAGCGCGGGCAGACTAGGGCATGGGCTAGGGCGCGGGCGAGGCGGCGCTCTGGTATATATATAGGGGAGAGACCTAGGGCGCAGGGGCTGCGCGGGAGTCCGGCCTCAGCACGGGACGCGCGTGTCATGCCCCAATTTTCTTTCGGGGATTTAAAATCATTTAATAAATTATTTCTAGAATTTATACTAAAATGTAAATCGATTTACAAGTGAATTAAATGCCGAAAATAAAATTTCCCTTAATAAATCATGGCTGGGAATATTTTTCTAATATTCTCCATGCCCTAAAAATACTATCTGGAATTTCCTTGGAATTTTCAGAGCACAAACCCTAATTTTAATAGCATAAAGTGCATTCCAGTGAATATTTAAATGGAGAAATCAAATTAAAATCCCTCCCCTTGCTCTGGGCTGAATCCGGCCCAATCCTTACCCCTTGCTCCAGCCGGCCCGCCAGCTCTCCCCTCACCTTCCCTCCTCCCCTCTTGGGCTGGCCTCCTTCTAGGCCCAGCCGAGCCAGCCCAGTCCGCTCCCGCCTCCCGCGCCTGTCACTGCCCGTGCTGCCGACAAGTGGGGTCAGGGCCTACCTGTCGGGGTTGTCTTCCTCCTCCGGCCGGGCAACCGCCATGGCCGCCGCCCCTACGTTGCGCGAGTCGTCGCGCCCATTCCACGCCTTCTCGCCCGCGCTGGGCATTCGAACGGGGGAGACCCGGTCCCCTCCACCTCCCGCCTCCTTCTTTCCCACTCGCCAGCGAAAAGCGGCGTTGAATCGCGCCCATGTCGCCGTGATGACTGCGCCCACTCCCGCTCCAAATCCACCTCCCCGACCACGATCCGCCTCTTCGTGCCCTTAAATAGCTCTCCCGAGCTCCCCTCTCTCGTTTCCCCCGCTCGCCTAAGCTCGCCGCGCCCCCAAATGCCCTCTCCACCACCCTCCGCCGCCGCAGCCGCCTGCAGCTGTCTCTGGCCGCCCCGAGCCGCGCTAGGTCGCCGTAACCTCACCACCGCCTTCGCCGAGTCGAGCAGCGCCTCGGCGTACCCTTCCTCAAAGCCAACCACCGCTGGAGCGCCGCCATCGTCTTCAACCTGAGGAGCTCACCATCCCCTCCTCGCCGCCGAGCTCCCCGCACCGCCTCCTTCGCCAATAGGCGCTCTATGAACCTCCCAACCTCTTTCCCTCTCCTCCGCCACCTTCCGTGCTCACCACCGTGCCGGATGGCTAGCGGCGGCGACCTTCGGACCGTGCGCCTCCTGGGCGATTGGCCGGTGAGGCCGGCTTCCTTCACCTGCGGCCGTCCGATCCCCTTCAGGGTGATTCGGACCGTCCGCGTGGCCTGTCCCCATGGCTGCCCACGGCGTTGCCGCGTTGGCGCTACCTCGGCGCACCGGGCCGCCATGGGCACCACATGGCTGCCACGTGGTGCGCCCGCACCCAGGCCGCGCGTGGACCGCGTCCACCGTGGACCGGCTCCTCCCTCTCGCTGACATGCGGGGCCTGCATGTCAGTGGCTCGGCCCTCACTCTCCTGAGGGCTGACATCATAATCCTTGTTTCTCAGTTAAAAATAAATAATAATTGCGTCATAAATCGTATTTAATTCCATAAATTGATTTAAATGGCTCAAAACTTCTAAAATTCATACGAGCTCCAAATTGGACCATTCAACTCTCAAAATTCATCTAAAATTGGGCTCTACATGTTTGTTTACTTTTCATGTACTGTTTACTTGGTTTTTATTAGAGTTTTTTTCTCATTTTACATGCCAGCGCTTAGGAATCCGACATTTGGAAGGACCGCGACTTCGCGGATTTTGCTCGGATGATTATTTGAAGAAGCAAGGAAAGTCACACATTCATCCTTAAGCATGTTGAACCTACTTTGTGAAACATTTTATGATTTATAAATAAATTGCATGTTTTGCCAATTACATGGAATATGGGACAACCTATCCGCTTGCTTGAGACCCTGTTTATTTGTTATCCATTCCTTGATAACTTTGGGTGATAATCTGACTAGCTTATGTCTCATTGGATGACTTGGCTAGAGATAGGACCTGCTTAGCCATGCTTAGTACCACTAGATCACTGATGGGATAATCGCATTATTTCTATATTGGTAACCTGTTGAGCTGCGTGCTCGAGATGTTTGACCATGGTAATTGGTCGTAACTAATCAACTAAAATTTGACCTAATGGTAGGTTGTGGGTGCATGGTTTTACTGGTCGCACCCATGGCAGTTAAGAACCGGTTCACGGGAAACCCTTGAGCAGATTTCCGTACAACCACAAGCTAGTATGGGCAACGACTGGGCTTGTAGCGTAGCTCTTCCCTCTCCTAGGCACCATTTGGTGAGGATGGGCGTGATGGAGTTAGATCAGCTTGGGGGTTGAGTTGATTGGCTTCCGAATCCATTGTGGTGCAAGGGGGGTAGCCTGACGACACGGTGTGCCCTATCAGTAGGTGCAACCTCAATGTGGTGTAGATAGTTAGGGAGAGGTTGTGTGAATGGTCCTGTCACGGCCCCTTTGCCATGGGTTATGGGCACATGAAGACACGTGCGGGGCTGTCTTATGGGTAAAGATGTATACCTTTGGCCAGAGTAAATCTATTCGAATAGCCGTGCTCGCGGATATGGGCGATTGGTCAAGACTCATCGTGATTAGGCTCACCCTTACTTAATTAACTTGACTTAATGGAACTGGTATAGTTCAGGTGAATGGTTTGGGCCTGATCAACGTGGTGTAGCATTGGTCAGTGATGGATTAATACTAATTAAAATAACAATTGTTTTACCTGTTTTATAACTACCACTATTTACAACTACCTTTACACAAATGAGCCACCAACCTCCCTTGGAAATCTCGTGCATGAACGCATCATTGGTGTGGCTTGCTGAGTACGGTGGGTGGTACTCAGTCTTGCTATGTCCCCCTTTTCAGAAGTGAAGACCATTTGTGTCGTATACCCCAATTGAGCTTGCCTGTGGTGTGGAGCTGAAGTCACGCCAGTTTTGCCTTTCCGTTGCTATTTTCTTCCATGTGAGGACTAAGTGCCTCTTCTGTAAGTATTTACGCTTTGTTTACATTTGGATCTATTTATCAATTTGTCATTTTGTGTACCCTGCTTGATTCCTGGACAGGGATTTTAATACACAAAATAGTCTAAAAATTGGCTAGATTTCTGAGCGTGACAGCGCGGCGATGCCGAGATACGCGACAACTGCAGCGGGGAAAGGCGTAGGCGGCGGCGGCTGCGGGCCGGGTCAGCAGTGCGGAGACGGTGGGCCAGGCTGGAGCGGGGAGGGACACCGCGGCCTGGGCCGGGATGCACGGGCTCCTAATGTTGATGCAGAGAGACCCGGAGAGAGGAAGACACAAGGAAGAAGAAGATGAACAGGGAAAGATAGAGATGGAAAAAAAGAAAGAAAAGAAAAAGGGAGAGAGAGAGAAAAAAAGGAAAAACCCAAGGGGTTTTTCAGAAAAACCTAAATTGGAGGATTTAGAATTTTATAATATTTAAGGAGTCAAGGATTGTTTTGGAATATCGGAAGTTTGGGGGAAATATTTGGAATATTTTGGATATTGTTTTTGGGATTCAAGAACTCGGATTTATTTTGTGGAATTGGAAATTGGATACGCTTGAAGTATCTGAGGATTCGGACTTATTTCAAAGGACTTGGATTTTTGGGGAGACCAAGGACATTTGAATAAAAAGGAAATATAGATATTTAATAAAAAAAGGAATGAATAGATTCGAGACGCTTGGATTTGGAACTTCGGGGATTTTTCCGGAGTCAGATTTTTCAGGGAATTAGAGATTCGGGGACGAAACTCGAGTCCGGCAAAACGAATAAGATGAAAGGGGTTTGGGCAAAGAACGACCCGAGATTGGGGAAAAGAATTTATTTAAATAATTACTGAACTAATCTTTGTAATATTAAAATTAATTCTGGAGCTTCGAAAAATCTGAGAAAATTTCAGAGAGTATAATTACACACAAATAATTTATTAAAAATAATTTCAACCATGATTTATTTAAGAAATTTTTATTTCCTATTTTACTTTACTTAACTGATTTACTTTACAATTAATATAAATTCTAAAAAATCAATTATTAATTAATTATTTAATTCCCGAAAAATTGGGCTATGACAAGGTAGGGGTTCTTTTAGTGGAGGCAGACTGATCTTCCCTTGTTTCCAGCATATGCCAAAAGGTCTTTTGGTTGGTTGATTGGGACTTAACCTTTTTTCGTACCATAGGATTGCATTGCAGTGTTGGCATCTGCATGTTGGTTTCCCAAAATTCCATATTTTGCTTTGAACGGCTCTGGAAGTTGTGCTGCTACTGGGGGCTTTGTTGCTGGCTCCTTGTTCGCTTTGGTCTATGTTAGTTCTTGCCCGTTTTGATTCTCTTAGTTGACAAATTATTTCATTTCTCTTCTGTCTTGCAACTCTTGCGGCTTCCTTTCTCATTTCATCTGTGCCAACAGGATTGGTATCATCCATAGTACTGGCTTGCTTTGTGGTTCTTTTGAGTGTGGCTCTAGAAGTTGTGTTGCTACTGGGGGCTTTGTTGTTGGCTCCTTGTTCGCTTTGAGCTATGTTTGTTCTTACACGTTTTGATTCTCTTAATTGGCAAAGTATTTCCTTTCTCTCTTGCCTTGCAACTCTTGCGGCTTTCTTTCTCGTTTTATTTGTACCAATAGGATTGGTATAAGCTGTAGTCCTAGCTAGCTTTGTGGTTCTTTTGAGTTGAATTTGCTCATTCCTTCTTTTTCTAGCTACCTTTGCATTTTCTTTTGACACATATGCCATCTTGTCGCCACTGACTGGCATGCTGAACCTTCAGTTTGATTTATGAGATATCGTGAGCAATAATTTAAATAAATAATATATATGAAACTCAAATCATCTTTGTAAAATACTTAGAAGAATATTTTTCCATAATTCAGTGGCAGCAGGAATAAAAATAAATATGGTTTGCAGCTCCATGATGAACATGATTAATAGAAAAAAAATAAAGGCTAGATATTCACCTGTAGCGTCAGCAGTATCCTAGGAGTATTCCTAACTACAAACTTTTGTAGTCCTTTTCTACTTGCTCCCTGCGAAATATAATTCAGAGTATAGTCAATAGGGAATGGTCATGTCATATGATTCCACAGTTTGGAAAGAAGCAACTCTCTTTTTCCTAAATTCAACTCTACTGTATTCTATATATTAAAAATATTTTTGCATGCAACATTAGTTCAATTTATGAGTTTATCATGATGAACAATTCCATAACCGTCTTTTTCTATGATATTCTCATCACATAACCTATTTATTGCCTTGCAGCTACTTGGCTGCCCACTTCAAGGATATAACTTAACCAAGGCAAGATAAGGAAACTATTGTATAGAGAGTTAGTACTTAGAAATCATAAATAGATACATAGTGCAACTGTATTTTGTCAATTGTGTACTCTTAGTTAAAAGGACCCATAGCCATCTTTTTCTATGGTATTCTCATCACATAACCTATTTATTTCCTTGTAGCTACTTGGCTGCCCACTTCAAGGATATAACTTAACCAAGGCAAGATAAGGAAACTGTTGTATACGGAGTTAGTACTTAGAAGCCATAAATAGATGCATAGTGCAACTGTATTTTGTCAATTGTGTACTCTTAGTTCAAAGGAAAGCAGTATTCTTAGTTCAAAAGAAAGCATGTATTTTAGTACATGTGAGTAGTGCGGATGCAATGTTGATGTATTTGATATGGTAGTGTCAAAACATAAAGGTAATTAGCACATTTATTACCTTTATTTTGTCCTTTTATTTGTATTGTACGAATCGATGCTTCAAGTTGTCAATCTAAAATGCAGGCTAAAATTAATAGTTCAGAGGTTTTTGCAGTCTACAATGTTTTCTACATATTTTGAAATTATAAGGTTCTGAAGATACTGGACAATACCTTAAATCTCCACAATTGCGTCAGACGTTGTATCTGTGTTTTGAGAGTGCTTGCGCAATAGCACAACTCATTGGGAAGAGTCGATGACTTGGTTTATGTCTTGTGAAGAGTTCATGAGGGGAAACGAATAGAGGCTGTTATATTGATATGTCTATATGTTTTCCATATGTAAACGAATAGCAATCGAATCAGACTATATGTTGTGAACTTGTGATCGGTTTGAAGCGGCATTATGTGTCCGAGTTGATATTTGTCTAGTATAATTGACCTTGTTTTTCTAAGAAAAAAATATTTGGTCTAGAGCAGATTGTTTTGAAGCCGCATTAATCTGTCCGAGTCCATAATTTTTTAGTCAAATCGATGTTGTTTCGTAATAGAAGATAGTATTTGTTTAGCATAGAGCTAATTTCCAACTCTAGGTGAAATTAAAGTTGGAAAAGGTGTGGTCTCAGCCCAAGACACATGCCCAATTTGCATGTACATACTGATCACGTATTAAAATTATAGGTGGAGCCCACAGCACACAATATAAAAATAAAGATCTGACATCTAGCTAGCATCCATCTATTACCTCTCTCTTTCCTTCCTCGAGTAGTTCACTCCTGTCTCCACTCTCCAGATCCCCTTATCTTCCCCAGGTAATCTCACTCTCTGAAAAAGAAAAAAACCTTCATCTCTCATATCTCCACACTCAAGTATTTCATCTCTTAGCAGTGGAAGGTGTCCTCATGGAAGGTTTTGCACGATTTGTCTCTTCGATGATTCGTAGTGGAGTTGGTGGAGGTTGAGAGCGACTAGATCCATCGCCATGGAGGTAAGCCCGGTGCACAATCTGCCCGTGTGTGGTCCAAGCTCAGGGGCGGTGGCAGCGGCACGGCTTTGGCAGCCGTCATGGCGGTACGGTAGTGGGTTCGTGGATCAGCGTGGGGTGGCATGGCGGTTGCGAACGAATGGGGAATCGGGGTTGGGCGAAGGTTGGTTGACGCTATTTCTTCTTCTCGGGGCATTGCCTCTTTTATTGGGTGTCTACCTTTTCTATGACGACATGTATATCAATGTCTGATCGGCGTGCTCCCTCACCTGCATCTGCATCTGCTAGATTCAGATGTATTGTTCTGCTTCTAGTCACGATTTTAGTTCATGTTTATGTAATTTGTTGAGTCATTCCTGTAATCTTGATGTCATTGTACATACAATACATATATATATCCCAAATTAGTGAAGGTTGTGAATATGTATGGAGTTTTTTAAGTTCTAGTGCATTTCATACTTTGAAATCATGTATAAATTGCAGATCCAGTTCATCTTTTCATTGTCTCTGTCATCGGCTGTCTTCCTTGGCAATCTGACGTGTATATCAGGCCCTAGATGACATTTATATTGGGCTCTGATTGCTCTGGTGGGCGTGCTCCCTCATCTACAAGGTACAATTGTTAGATCCAGTGACATCGTTGTGCTTCTAATAACGATTTCAGGTTGTATTGGCATGTTAGTTTCAATTCCCATAGTCCTTATTTACGACTTCTTGTACCGAGGAAATTAGACAGCCATTAGATTTTTTTGTTGGTGGTGCCTTTTCCTATTTAACCTGCTCAATCATTTTTTTATTTTTATAATACCAAGTGTGATCACTATTGCATGTAGAAGTTTATTTTTTTTACTAATATGTGCATTTCATGTATTTGATGTAGGTCATTTAGTGGTATTGGAGTCAAAGGATTGAATATTAAGTTATAATTATTTGGACAATCATCGTATGGAGATATACTACAACAAAGCTAGGTTGAAGGTAATACTATGGAAAGTAATTTAATTATACCAACACATTATTTTTTTGGCATGAACTATATTTAGCTGCTTTGAATGCACGTGCAATTAGTTGGAACATTAGGTCTATAGACAGATATGTGATAATAAAAAAATTATAAATGAAAGTACCATAAATAATTTAGATGTATATCACATAGTAATACATTTCAGTTTGAAAATACACCATAATTGACTATTGAAATGCAGTACATCTAAACTCTTAGTATTAACTATGAGCTATTCTTTCAAGCTAGTATTAACTATAAGATATTCTCTCGAGCAGTTGTGAGCTATTCTCATGAGCTCTAAGAACTGTCTGTATATTTATAATTCCTCCTCCTTATCCTCTGAGGCCTTGTGCTGTATGTTTTTTCGTCCAACTGATCACATGTTTTCTGAAGTTTTGCATCAGAGCTTTCCTTATCTGTCAAATCAATTAGTTTAGCTTGTCTTTTTCCTGCCCGAAGGGATTCTTCAACAACTGTTTTTTATTTCACGGTTGTAGTTGCCATCTCCTTTGATCTCTGCCTTTGTGGATTTTGCAGGAGCACCTTTTGCACTTTTTCCTTGAACTTTTTCATTTACGCTTTTTACATACTTGTTTCACTACACTCTTCTTTCGAATCATCTTCTATCACATATGTCCTATGTCTTATTTGTTTGCAATTGGGTGGTTTGTCCGATGAAGTGAATTCATCTTCGTTCATGATTTTTTGGTCACTATCCTCTGGTTCTTCTTTCACTGGTAGCAGTGAGCTTGGTCTTTTTTTATAGGAGAATCGTTGCTAGTTTGTTCCTGCAAAGGCAATAACGTATAGGTCAAGTGTATTATATTACAAATAAAGGAATACATGTGTTATATCTTCAAGTACCTATTGATCTGTTTCTCCTAGATTACGTCTATCTTGTTTTAGTATGTTATCCACTACATTGTCCATTAACTCCTGTAAATCATAATGTGCAAAATTTTTAGAAATAAAATTTCAATATTTTCACTGTAAAAATCAGTAGTAGTTGTTTGTAGGGGAACCCTGTTTTACCTCTTCAGCTTTATTAATTAGGTATTGGTTCTCAAGCATATAATCAGGCACAAATGTTCTTTTCACCACGTAGTTTGGTGTGCCTTCAGTCAAATTTTGTTCATTGAGCTTGAACTTAAAGATGAGTTGTTTTCCACACAGTTGTTGAATAATCTTTGGAACTTCGTCAAACTTCCCATCTAGTGAATTGAGTAATGATGAGACAGGTGTCTCTAGCATGGTTTGTGCCACGTCATCAAATACAGTGCAGTTGGTTGATGTGGTATGATCACTTATTTGGAGTCGTAGTTGATACCTAACATAGAATTGTGGTTAGTGCAAAGAAAATAGATTGCCACATAAGTATTGTTGTTCACACTAATGAAGTATTCTTACCTAGGTGTTGTACTCTCTGGATATTTATTGCAATTCCTGCAATGGTATTTGTCGGTTTTCTTAGTAACTATTTTATTGCAAAGATTTCACGACATATACCACCATTGAATATTTTCTTGTACTCGATCAATCGTAACTTTTGATGTAAACACGAATTCCTGCAAGTTATGAAAGTTTTTTTTAATTTATTAAAGGATGGGCATATATTGGCTCAATAACAGAATATAAAGATAAAGATTTTATAGGAGAGTTGAAATGATGTTGCCATTACCTGACTTCCTGGGTTACCATGCCGCATTTCAGTAATGTCCCTCAGTGTCTTCCTATTGTAAAACATTTGTTCTTCTATTATTCCTTGTGTGCTCTTATCCACCTCCACCATTTTTGGTACAGTTTCTTCAGAGGAATGCCTATAAGGATAAAAGATTTTAAACAAAGAAGGATTTGTATTCTGCTATTAAAAAATAAGTATGAAATAACATATACCTGTCAATAAGTGTCCATGTATCAGGTATGTCTAGATTTGTGTGTATTCTTGTGGCACTGCTTGACCTTAGAGACAAACCTACGTAATCACAGTTATTGATTAAACTTTTAAAAATAGAAAGAATAAATCTGACTTGTAAAGTTTGTGTTATTACCTATATATTCTTGCATTGTTGTTGATGTAACAATGACCACTATTTGATTGCCAATTATATCTTCGCTAAAAAAATGAGCCAATTGCCCCCACAATGTTAACTTGATCTTGTCCCCCCTGAAATTTTTAATCAATAATGAATAAATTTTCAATAGTGTGTAAAGTAAAGTAAATATAGGGCATAGGAATATTCACCCTAATAGAAGAAGTTCAATCTCCCGAATTTCCATAGTTCGTGGGTTAGGGGTGTTTATCCTTGTCATCCTTGTTTCAATTGGTTTTATTTTGGTGAGTAATCCAATGACATCTGCAATATTTGAAAGATTGAAAATTATCTAATAGAAGTACAATCTTTTTAAAATAAATACGATATATTTTACCTGACAAATGTTGATCTTTATTTGCTCGATCTTGTAATGTATCACTGGTAGCAAAATCAAAGTAGTATTTTGGAAAACTTTCAATTGATTCTTTAACCTGTTTGACCTTTGTATTATACATAAAAGTTATTTTAAGGTCATTGCCCACCGGACGATATCTTTGGGATTCTTGAACCTTGAAATTACTGAATATATAAAATCTTTGTTTTGTAGCTGTCAATCAAATTCTTCCATATAGTTGCATGAATTACATCTCCCTATGGATAAAAGAAAGATGCAGTTAGTATTTGTATAAAATACGCTAGATCAAATTGTTTAGATAAGTGAAGGGAAAAGGGGGGAACAAACCTGCTCGTCCATCAAGATCATATCAAGATTCAGTAGTTCATCTGTTGCCAAATTGATTGAGTCCCACATTCTCATGACTTTAACCTTGATGTTCCATGTTTGTCCTGTAGTTGTTAGCTCACTTAGTTTCTTGTATGCCATAGCTGTTTTGCCTATACGCCATAGCTGTTTTGCCGTCAGTCTGAAAACAAATGATAATCATGATATATATGCTATGTTGTATTGTTCAAAAAATAAATATAGAGCTAATTAATATTGTTATCTCTAATGATATATATGCTAATAAATTTAATCAATGTGTAAATAGGAAATAAGAGAAAGAGATGGGTTATAACATACCAAAAGGCCTTTGCAAGAGGAAGAAAGCAAACGAGAAAAAAATGAAATCCAGCTACAATGGTGCCTTCAAGGGATCTGATTGCTGGTCATGTTATGTTGATTGGTATTTATTGGAGAGGGAAACGTGACCATCTTGGAATCGGTGAAAGTCATATATAGACCGAATTAAATTGTCTCAGTAGTCAATTTCCTATTATGTTTTTGTTTATTTGATGTAGGAGTAAGTTTTGTACTGTACTTTGGAATCTAGTGTTCTATTGCTACTCCATATATAAATCTATGTTAGAGTCTGACACGTATGCCTCATGTTTCCACAATTTGAAACCAAGTCTGACTTTAATCTACTATTTGTCCGATTGTCTGATTGCAAGCTTCCAAAATTTATATACAAACTTTGATTAAATCTCAACCATTAAACTTCGATCAAACGGTCTACATTTTTCTCCTTTTCTCCGATTAACGTGAGAATTTCTAAATCTCCAGAACGAACATGATACCTCCTTTCAAGACTATCTTTATTATAATATAATAATAGATAGCTTAGTGTAGTGAACATGAAATAAACCTACATATGCGGATCGTGAGAAGAAATTTGGAAACCAATGGCATCTAATCTAATTGTATACGAACCCTTCCTTTTTTCTAAAAAGATCTAATCAGAGCTCTGAGGAAAGATGGTGGAATAGGAATAAGGGCACTCCCAATACAGAAACCATGGTAGTTTTTATAGATATTAATTGCACTGCCACGTTGGTAATTTACTGATGTGGCAAGTGATTTAATAAGGAGAGAGAGGCAAAATCCAAGAAACCAAGTCTAACTAAGAAACTGGGTCTTCACGGTTATCGATGAACAAGAAACTACTATAACCGCGTTGGGAGAGCAAATATGGTTTCTATCACTACTAAAGTCCCATACAATAGAAAATCTTACACTGGAAAGAATAGTTTCTTGGTACAATATCCTATGCTATAGAAACTGCTAATAGTTTCTTGCATTATGAGTGCCCTAAGGCTATTCATAATGCGTGTCCCTAGAGTTGTGGTCCTCCACCTAAGCTCGGATCCCACGCTAAAGACTCAGAAGTGTGTCAGAGTGGTTCCTGCAAGACACGGTTGTCCCAGGTGAGAGGTGTGGTCCAGCAAAGAAAGCGAGAGGAATCGATTTGACCCACAACAACAGCTTTCTTGGGGAGGGCACTAGCTGAGGACACCACGCGTTGTGGCTAGCGTGTCCTTGAAGTGGTTTGATCCTAGGTGAAGTGGTTTGATCCTAGGTGTACAGTGAGGGCTATAGCTAAGGACACCACGCATGTAAATGCCCGTTTGCCTACGGGACACCTCGTCGCTCCGTACGACGAGCCATGTGGCGGAGGCGCATTTGATTCATGATTCTTCCTCTGTGGCCACACTACCCGCCGACGGGGAGGAGCGCTGAAGCCGCCGCGGCCTGGAACGCGTGCGACGGATGATCTGGCATTCGGCGAGGACGGGCTGTCCGGGAGCTTCTGCGTATATAAACTATAAAGGCGGCTGCGACGTTGCGAGCAGCACGTCGGTGGACTGAAGCGGCGGGGGGTGGCAGGGAAGAGGTGCTGCAACTGCAGATTGCGGTGGGTGGATGGTGGTGTCGTGGTGATGGCACGGGCGGCAGGCATGGCCGCGTGAGCTTCCGAGCGATGTGCCAACGTCGATATGTTACTCGTACTCCGTATTCTTTTTCCTTTTTCTTCAATATAATTGATTTTGAGATATTTTCTAGGCAAATAAAAGCGGCTTCTATGTAAAAACCGGGTCCAAATTCTTTTTTTTCTTCAATATAATTGATTTCACGATATATTTTCTGGGCAAATAAAAGCAGCTTCATCAATACCCCTCCTGTTCTATTTGCTAGCCAGCGCTTATTTTGTGCGGGCTACTTATGCAATTCAGCTATTATTTTCATATAACTAATCTGAATATTAATATCCCTGTTCCATACCTTGTCAAAAGTCTAAAAAAATATTCTCTATATGTATATTCCTATATCGTCCACCTTTGCTTGTAATCGTATAAAAATAGTAGAAAATAGGGAATCTCTCAAGAAAATGTCCCATCGTTTATTCAAATATTATCCAAATGGTTATGAAAAAATCTTAAAAATTTTGAAAATATCCATACAACATTGTCAAATTTTTATTGAAATTTTCACAAGGGTTTGCATTGAATTTAATGGGAAAAGGTAACGAGAGAACCTCCCCTCGAAGAATTATAATCTATTTGTAGAAAATACTATAACAATCATATTGCATGTTTGAACCGAGAGACACTTTCATCTCTATTGCATAGAGGAAGCGGTTTTTTTTCTTTATCATTGTGTTCTATTCTCTATTCTTCCATGTGGCATGCTTTAAATTATTGTTTTCTAGGACTAATTTTCCTTAACAAAACAGATTACATATACTGGTATCTCTTTATGTCTAACCATCTCGGTTTTGATTTTGCCTCTCGGCTGTCACCACACATTAACCTTTCATCAACAGCCCACCGCTCTAATTTTATGGTCAACTAATATTATCACATGTATAAACTAGATATCGCTCATGTTATACGTGGCAAATAGCAGAAATCTTACCAACTAATTTTAAGCAATAAGTTATTAAGCTTGACCTCTATTCATGACCAAATGCAACTATGATAAACCAAACTTACAAATGAAAGAAAGACCCAAAACTAATTTTAATTGTCCATCTTAGCATGTTTCTTGAAATATAAAGTAAAAGAGTATACGTGAAATTGTAACCATATTAATAGATAGCTTCCTGTTACATAGTAGTATCACCTCCATATGACATGGATCATCAAAACTTTACATTGAAAATTGCAATACGTTTGTACTATAAAAAACCTCATATAAAATATCTTGACAAGACAGTGCAACATACATGAAGACCAAGCGCGGATCCTAGGTTCAAGTGTCAATAATACATGCAGCGACGGAGCCAGCTGTGGGGCTGGTCAGACGGCCACCTTGGCTCCGCCGCTGCGTTCTTTACTATAAGCAGTCAAGAAGCACAAATAAAAGTTGTCAGCAGTAAAAAGAAGAAGCTCTTCACTGCCCGAGCTCAATGAATTCATGCAAGCAAGTCAGAAACATATACCTTTGTAAAAGAGCAAAAGAAAAAGGTCAGCTTGGTGCTATATATTTATGACATGAAATTTAGCAAAAAATGTGAGCTGATATAGAGGAAAGGAGTATAGTAAAGTTCAAAGTTCAAAAGAGTAAGTAGAGGCAGCCTGATACATTGGTGGGCTGGTTGTCAAGGCCGAATGACCGAGGCCCATCGTTATGCCGGCTGGTGTCCACTGTCCACAGAAGCACGGAGTCCGTGCCGTGGCGAAGAGCCGCCTCCTCCGCCCCGATAACTCTCACACTCCACCCCCTACGCATATTCTCTCCTCTATGTGCCTTTCGCCTAGCTCTCCCCTTCTCTCGGTTCTCACCTAGTCACCTCCTCCCTCTCTCCAGGCACACACACACGCCAAAACCACCGCTAACTGCCACCTCGCCCACACCTCCCTGATCCGATCCCTTCCTCTAGAACCCTAGCCGAATTCCGCCTCCGCGCGATCCGCTCATCCTGGGCTCCAATTCCCTCTTGCATCCACTATTCGTTTTTTTTTTTTTGCGTTTTTTGGGTGCGATTGGTCTGGTGATCCGCGTGCTAGGGTTCGGGAGTCGCCGGGCGGGGGTTTCTGTGGTGGATTGGACCGGTAGGCGGTCGGAAGGGAACCCTTGTGATTCCCGGGTTGGTTTCACTCGCCGCATGTGGAGAATCGGAGGCCCTGGGAGAGGTTAGGGTTAGGGTTATGGGGAGCACGGGGGAGCCCGACCGGAAGCGGCGGCTCAGCAGCTCCGTCGCGCCCGGCGGGGCCCCTGTTTCTCCTGCCAAGCGGCTGGCCGTTGCACCCAGCTCCGAAGATAAGAAGGTATATGGCCTCGAGATGCCTGGTAGTTCTGTATCGTTTGTGTTCATGTTTATGCTGTTAGTTGTGCTTGATATGTTTTGTATGATAGCTAGATGGTGGCATGGTGCATGGTATTTTAGCAGTTTTTGTATGTTATGGAATTCATACATCCGCTAAAAGATCTCTTGTGGACTGTTTGGGTATAGATTGAGGAGTTCATCCTTGATAAGTGTTTGATGTTTTTTGTACTTATACTGAGCTCTATGCATGGCTTGTTGTCTTGTGGTAGTTAGTGGAAGAAGCCCTATGTATATTGACTCTCTCGACAGAGTGAAAAACAATATACTTGTAGGAATAAGCTATGCATTATCTTTTTCGGATTCTACAATACTTGCATGATTGTTTGTGGTTTTTTACAGCAAGTGATATCTTCTATAATTGTTTAGTGATGGATGGGAAGCTGACTAATTGTTAAATTGTTACTTGACTTACATTGCATGCTTATTTTCCCATGTTCATGATAGCAAAAATGGGCAATTCCTTGGTAAATTTTCATGTTTTTAGTTTTTTTTAAAACGATCTTAGTTTTTGCAGATACATTTATGGAAATCGAAATATTTACTTTTGGACAAATTTAATTGTCTTGCTACTAATGATAATATGCTGGTGTGTTTCCATATAGATAAAGGTCTAAAGTGCATCATTAAATTAATATTAATGAATTTTGTATGATCACATTCTTGCTGCCGGTGACAATTAATCGCCTACTTTGTTATTTAATTTTACAAGAGGGGAAGATGGGTTAAATTTTGGGGGGGCAGGTCAAGGGTATAATGGCATATTGGATTCTATCTTTTTCCGTTATGCGTGTACTCATGTGTTACCTTATTTGGTCCAATCTGGAATATCCGTGTGACCGTGCATGCAACTTTTTTTTGTCCTGTAGCACGAAACTAACCTTTTTCTCATGTGGTGATATAATCAGTATGGCTGTTTACAACACCTTCTGTGTTTATGTTCCGTTTTGACTCTGCTATTCTTGAGTGTTGGTAAAGCTTTTCTGTTTATGCTTAAGTGACTTCTCTTTGTTGCAAAACATATCTTTAATTTTGATTTTTGCACACTGCCAACTTATATTGTCTTATTTGGCAGCTCGATTTTGCTGTACTCAAATACAAAAACCAAAAGCTCTCAGAGCAACTAGAAGCCCACAAGTTTGAGTACCGTGCTCTTGAAAGTAAGTTCACTGGTCTAAAAGAGAAGCAGAGGACTCATAATGAGACACTTGCCTTGGTCAACAGTTCTTGGGAACAAGTAAGTTATCTTAGTTTGTGCATGTTTTACCAAAAAGATGTAGACTTTACAATGTTTCTTCCTGAATTCCTTTATTCGATCAGCTTGTGGCAGACCTGAAGTCAAGATCTTTTTGCAAAAGTGGATCTCCTAATTCCGGCCCTGGTTCAGGGCACATCAATTTACAAAAGGGTACGATTTTCTTTATTTTCTGAAACCAACTGGCTACATTTTCCTAGATGACACCTTGAAAGCAGCTGAAAACTTATGGTTTTGAAATTATGGGAATGCCATCTATTTAAGTAGCAAATGACTATCAATATGGAAAAACCTTTTGATCTGGTTGGCTTTGTGGTTCATTTCTCTTGTAGTAATTGTTTAAGATTATGCTGGACACTTGGTTTCAAAAACTGCGGTTTCAGACTATGTAAATAATTATTTATGTTAATGAGCTTGATATGGCTTTAGTGATGGGTGCTCCTATTCTTTTCCATAGTTGCCTATCAGGTAGTTATAAACCTTTTCTTTTCAGATGGTACTTGTGCGCCCATAGAGAGGGACACTCCTAGAAGTAGTGTGGAATCTGGTGCAACCGAAAGTTCAGGTTGTTTACCTCGTTGCCACTTGGGAAGTGATGCCCCTCCATTACAACTATCAACAGCTAATGTTCTTGGGGATATCTTTTTTACATCAAGTGATCTTTTGCAAACAAATGAGTGTGCTTTGGCTGCTCTAACTAAAGTACCAGAAAACGGTTTGTATTCTAGTTCATATATTCTGTTAACTAATACAGCTTTCAGTTTTACTAATATTTCTATAAAATTTCACTCATTTTCCATAGACGGCAACAAGCAACTGCAGAGTACTAGTAGCAACCTGTCGTCCAGCCTTAATAATGTCATACAGGCATTAAGTGACCTTCATTTGAAGCACAAGCAGTTAGCAGAGAATTATCAAAATCAAAGAGATTCCAGTGCCCGAAAAAGAGCTGAGCATAAACGTCTAAAAGGTATCTTGTTTAGATATTGTGCTTATGTTTCTTTACAGCTGTTTTAACTTTCAAATGAGCATCCATGGCATTTAAAGAAGCATGTTTTGCAATATTTGAGACCTGCTATACATCTTGAGTTATCAAACTGAGTTATCAAACAAGTTGCCATCAATTCCTACCTAGCGTCCTACGCATTAACCAACAATCTTCTGGAGAGCATTCCGGTGATAATTGGTTGTACTGTTGCAGTACTCTTGTATTGCTGTGCCAGCACTTCAGATTTGTACCATATTTTCCTGCTACACTTTCTAGCTAGATATCTTGTCCTAATACATAGGGTAAAACTAACCGGATGTTTTGGTTTACTTTGTCAAGAGGAGTTGGCCAGTACTGCTTCTGAGCTGGAAGAAACTAACCACAAATTGGCAGCACTTAAAGCCCAGAGAGACAATACACAAGGAACTCCAATCCTATATCCTACATTAGGAAACAAAAATGCAACTGAAGATAAGGTCAGAGATAAACAAAGAGAGTTGCTGGATCTTGAAGCCACACACAAGGAATTATCGGTAACTAGCAGTGTTCAGTTTTAAAGTTGGCAAATTACTACCTGTGATGTGTATGATCTGACCTAATTATTAACCAGGAATTGATTTCGAAGCGTTTGGTGGAAATTAGGAGATTACATGAAGAGAGAATTGAAATTTTGAACAAAGTAGCAACTTTTCAGGTATGTTGATTAATCAAGCGCAGAATGTACCCTTGATGTATAGCCTTAGAGGCCCAAGCTTGATATTTATTGCAAGGGAGAATCTTTTAGTATCAGATCCTGTATGAGTAGCTTTTTTTTAATTTTCTCCAGAATATCTTGACGGATTTCAAGAGCATTCGTTCTTCAAAAGCTTTTCAGCTTGTTAATGATCGACTTCAGAAGTCACGAGCAGAATTGGATCACTACCACACATTATTAGAGAAATTACAGGTGGTTACTGGTCAGTGGATTTGTTGGATTTTAGTGTTGTATAGCAAAAATGTCTCACTACAGCATTTGATCTTTTGTTGAATCCCTATTTGCTTTGTTTCAGGTTGATAAGGATAAGTTTGTGTGGCAAGAAAGGCAATTTAATTTGAAAGTTGATCTGGCTGAGATTCCCGAGAGGGTTTCTGCATACTGTGAGTCTAGGATTGCTGATCTCAAGAAGGACATTCAGAAACTATGTGATGAAAAAAATATGCTTATTCTGAAACTCGAAGAGGCTTCAAGAGAACCTGGTGCGGTAGTTACTATTTCACTTTACCAAGAGTAACTTTCTACCTTATCTTGTTAAAGCAGGTAACAAGGAATTGTTTGCACTTGTCAGGTCGGAATCAAGTTATCACAAAATTTAAAGCTCTAGTGTCATCAATACCAAGGGAAATGGGAGCGATTCAGAGTGAAATGACCAAACACAAGGAGGCTTCCTTGGAGTTGAATTCTTTGCGAGCAGAAGTTCATTCACTTTCTAGTATTCTGTCCAGAAAGGTAAATTGCTTGTTGTTGGCTTGCACATTTAACTGGCAAGTGTTATGACATTGATTCGCCAATGTGTCAGGCTGTTTATTTTGTTTTATAGGAACGTGATAATGAAGAAGCGTCATGTAGATCTGCCTGTGCAGGATCTGATATAGCACAACTTCAATCAGTGGTATTTTGTTTGATTGGATTCAGCTTGTTCGTTCTCTTTATTAATTAAAGAAGCCTTTTTGTTTAGCTACTGCAGGAATTTTCATGTCCTCCCCATGATAATCTGACATATTGAAATCAAACTCTGTAGATTTCTGATCTGAAGCAAACTAATAAGGAGCTTAAGTTGTTTGTGGATATGTATAAGCGCGAGTCCACCGATTCCAGGTAGTTCCTGTTTATAACGTATAAATACATGATATTTTGTAGAGATAGATACCTCTACTTTTTAGGGTAAAGAATGCATAGCCATTCTTAATTGTTAACAATGTATCATGTATTAAAATTCATTGCATGCTCACTTAACTATGGTTATCACATTTCATCACTCATCACCAGTAATTTAAGTTCCTTTATTTTGCGGTGGAAATTCTGTTGTATTTATATAGATTTTTGTGTGTGTGTGGCAGGGAGGTAATGGAATCCAGAGAGAGGGAATTCCATGAATGGGCTCGTGTTCATACCTTGAAAACATCTCTTGATGAAAGTAAGCTAGAGCAGCGTGTTAAGGCTGCCAATGAAGCTGAAGCAATCTCTCAGCAGATGCTAGCAACAGCAGAAGCTGAGATTGCTGAATCAGGACAGAAGCTTGGGACTTCTAGAAAGTACTGAGTCATGTTTCTGAACATTGTTTCTACTGATTGGTTATAAATGCAATTGCAAAACATATGTGCACTTCATGCTTAGAACTGTTGAAGTAGGGTCTATACTTCTCTTTTAGGTTACTAAAGGAAATTGATGCTTACTGTTGAATGTTCACTGCGTTCAGGGATCTAGTCAACTTATCCCATATGCTGAAGTCTAAACAGGAAGAATGTGAAGCTTACAGAGCGGAGGTCGAGGTGTGTGCTCTCTTTAATACATACAGTTCAAGTATGGTTTTAAACTTACATTAAACATTGTCATTCTGAGTCTGAAACTTTTACTAACCTATTCCAGTGTATTGGGCAAGCATATGATGACATACAGACACAAAACCAACAATTGCTACAGCAGATTATTGAAAGAGATGATGATAATACCAAGGTAGTGACTCAATGTACTTATTTAAAGCTATTATCTCAGATAATCCTCTCCCTTCAGCATAACTGGTTAGGGCTTATGTAGTATTCGGTTTGTTGAAAGGTATAGCTGCATAAGAAAAGTTCCTGTTTAACACTGTACAAAGTCTGATTGCACAAATAGCTTTCATGTTTCTGATACATTCGTAGGATGTTAGATTTGGTTATATTGGTTATTTGACTGTTATGGAGACTGAAGACTTAGTACTTCATTGAAAAGCTGTTTACTTTGTGTGAAGTTGTGACACAGAATTTCATAAAGTAGGCTCAAAATTCCAAATCCTGGTCGACGGTTACTACTGGTTGCCAAAAAATCCTTGTGGATTCCTGGATAATGGCTGCCAGTTTTTTTTGGAGATAACTTCTTGAAAAGAAAGTTATTAGAACCTTTTTCAAAATGACTACCAACAGGAAAGTTTTTTGTATATGTTATTGTTTTAGGGTCAAAGAAACATGGAAAATCGGGAAAGTGCAAAGAGAATTACTGAAATGAACCATGTAAAGGCAATTGGCAAGATTTTGACAGAAACTGGGAATTTAACCCTGCATCAGAGTTTTTTACTTAAATTACTTGAAATGCTGTTAAGAGTAGCATTTTGCACCTAGTTGTTAGCTGTGCTATATATCTGTACTCTGTAGCTCCTATGCCTTTTGGATTGTCCTTGGTAATCCGGGCAATCTAAGGGTCCTGATAAATCAATAGTTCCTGTGGTCATATAAGTTTTGATCCAAAATTTTTGTTTGATGTTTTATTGAAATTTTACTGATAGTGAAGCTTTCACTTGTTTAGTTCAGATTTATTGAATTAGAAGTGGTGAACTGTGCATTTAGTGTTTCTATCCCTTTGAGAAATCAGAGCTTTAGAGCGAATCAATCTTTTAGTAGACTACATTTTCAATAGTCTGTGATGTAACATCTTTGTTTGGTGAATCTGCGCTGCAGATTTTCATGGAAGGTGTTAAAGCAAAACAGGCACAAGATGCTTTGCATTTGGAAACACATTCGTTCCGCAGAAACTTGCAGCAGGAAAGCGCTTTGATGGATCTTTACAGCCAGAAAATTGTTTGCTTAGAAGACCAGGTAGGTGGAATGAAATATTGTAATCCAATACAATCCTTGCAGGAGGTGCTGATTTTTTCCCCCTGGTTCCCAGCTTAAAGCATGGTCCGATCGAGTTGGGAAGCTTCAAGAGGATGGATGGCAGCAATCTGTTTCATTGAGTAATTACCAAAGAAAGCTGGTTGATGTGCACAGAGATGCTCAAAAGCTTATGCAGTCATTAGATGGAATACAAGCTAATGTTGGAAGCAGTCGTTTTGAAGTTGCTCATCTGCTTATAGAACTTGAGAAAGAGAGGTGCCCTATAAGAACATTTTACATTTCTATGAGCTATTTTTTGTATAGTTGGTCTAACAAGATGAGTGATATTCCAGGTTTAGTAAGAAGAGAATAGAGGATGATTTGGAGGTTATGTCAAGGAAAGCTAGCTCTCTTAGAGCTAAGGCACGTGAATCAGCAGTCCTGGAAAAGCTTCGTCATGAGGTCAAGGAGTATAGGGGGATACTGAAGTGTGGTATCTGTCATGATAGGCAGAAGGAGGTAATAATCTTGATTTCATTCTTTGACACATTTAACGATGTAACCTGGCAAAAGACACCTTTAACAGTGAGAGATCAACACACTAATATATTCTGATTGTAGGTTGTGATTACCAAGTGCTACCATCTATTCTGCAATCAGTGCATACAAAAATCACTTGGAAACCGTCAGAGGAGGTGTCCTTCTTGTGGTTTAAGCTTTGGGGCTAATGATGTCAAACCAATCTACATATGAAGTTGTAGTTTCAAGCTGGTATTGCAGGCATCTAGATCAAGCTACTTTGCTGGTCATTAATTGGTCATATGGCTAGATGACCATGCTGTAGACGGAGATATGACAGCTACCTAGCTTGTACAACCAAACATATAGGCATAGTGTAGTAGCCTAATTTGGTAGGCTACATGGAATTGCAGGTGTCCGGCATTCGTGATGCTAATGTTTATCCTGCTCCCTTGTATAGTCTGGGATTCTCCTGGAGTAGCTAGATTAGTCTGACTTTGCTATATCCATTCTGTTCTTTTGGGGAAAAACATCCAACAAAAGGGGGTGGTGCTTCCCGCCATACTGAAACTTTGTACAATATATAGCTTGTAGTTTCATTGTTGTAGCAGACAATAAGAATGTAGGTTTTACTGGTTTTCCAGATTGTACATTTCAGGAGATTGGCAATAGCGAAATTTCAGTTGGATGCAGTTTGTTTGGTCACCTGAACGGCTGAGTACCTGAATTTCAGTTATTGGTTTTTTTTTGGGCTATTAAGCTAAACACTATGTACTTCATAGAAGCTCATGGCCTGATATTTTCATGCTTTGATTGCAGCATCCCAAGAAGAGCTCTGGTGAAATTCGAGTTATAATTTTGACAAGAAATGTTCTTACTGTTTTTGAGTGAATGGTTGTTACCGGCTTGTGCCGAGACCTGTTTGTCTAGTTGTTACACCTTGGCAACATACTTTTTTTCGGTAAACGCCCAGAAATGAATCGGGTGTCAGTGAGAAATTCCATTTACGGAGTAGCATGCACCCAGGATTCAAATTTTCGCTTACAAAATGACATTTGTTTGTGTGGAATAGGAAATTTGTGGAACGGTTTACGGTCCCTCGATTTCGTTGGTGAATACATTCAGTTGTAGAGCTGCGTGATTTTTAATCTCACCAGCTCTTTTCCGACCTCTCCTATCCCTCAACATGTGATACATCCATTTTGTCTTGTGATGTAACTTCTTGACTTTTGGCAACGTGACGCTCCCATGTATGAAGCTGACGTTGATAATCAAGCTCGCGGACGTTTAACTAGATGGACAGTGCGATTCTTACCTTTATCCGTGGAGACAGGTTGGTAGAGATGGCAGAAGCATCCTCTCCTTTTCTCTACTTATCGCCGTTCTCTCTTTCATGGGTGATGCTCTCCCCATCGACTCTCATGTGGCATGTTGTTGAATATACTTGCAATCTGCCTTCTCTGATTCATGTGATGACTTGCTGAGACGAGTAGTAGTCGTTAAAGAGTACGGACGCTTAAGTGAAGGGTCACGTCTTGAAAGTCGCCTCAATCTGGACGCTAAGCATCATTCGCATTTGACACTAAGAGGCCTCCACTTATGGAGATAGCTCAACCAAAACGTAGGTTACAGATACATCATACAAGTCTCCCCCGTCTTGGCTCCCCTTTTGGGTTCCATTCCTCGTCGAAAAGTTGATGGATGTGTGTACATGTAACAAGTGTCCAGGTCAATGCTGTTCTCCACTCGATCTCAAGCGCTTTCTACGTCGTACAGCTAGCTAGCTGGCACCTGCAGGGTTCCACTCAGTTGCATTGTACTACTTCATAATCGTCTGAAGTCGTACCGAGGCCTGGCTACACTCGATCATCTCATCGTAACAACAGTGACAGACCAAAACGTCGAGCGTTTGACTTCTGGATAGTGATACTTTACCCCTCCTGAAGTTGAACAAACAACGGCATGTGATTTGTCCTTCCAGAACGTTGGAGCAGAGCATTTGCTCTGCACAGTTCCGTCGGCCACGAGACCCACGCGGCGAGATGCCCTCGTCCTCGTGACCGAAGGCTGTTGTGCGGGCCGCACCCTCCCCCTCCCTCGCTTGCCTTTCCTCAGCAACCTGGACCTTCCCCCGAGCGAGACAGGTCGTACACAAACAAGTGTACTGCACAGTGCACAGCAACCGCGAGCGATAGGAGAGTGCCGGGAAAACGGCGCAAAAAACGCCACCGTAAGATCGAGCTTGGCGCGTGATGACGCGCTGTGGCCGGCAGCCCAGCAACGGCACCACCACGATCCGTGGCAAATTAGGACGCGTGGCCGCGGGCGCGCGTGCACAGGGTCGCTCGATCGCACGGCGGATTTCGCGTGCGCAGCTAAGAATTTTTTTATTTTTTAAAAAAATATTTACAAAAGTATGATTTTTTTCAAAAATTTACAAAAATATGCTCCCGCGCTTTTTAAAAAACGTCGAACTAAAGGACGTTTTAATAACGTGGCAGACGGTCGTCTGTAATTTTATAGACGGCCCCCTGACCAGCTGAAAACCGTCTTTTAGAAGGACCGCAAGGAGGCCGTCTGCAAAGACACCAACCCACGGGGCCGCTGCTTTAGCGGGTGGCTCCCTTGCCGTCCTACTAGAGGACGGTTTTTGACTAGCTAGGCGGCCGTCTGCAAAATGGCCGACCATTTTTGGCCGGCCAGGGGGCCACCTGTATAAATGATGACTCTCAGACCTCTGAGGCAGGGTGCTGCCTGTAAAAGTATTAAAAATCGCTCTTTGTGAAGACGATTTTTTGCTGGCCCAGTATAAAAACCTCTCCGAGCCTCCGAAAAGTTCATAAAATTCATAAAAATAACAGAAAAAAGAAGAGAGAACTGAGAGCGAAGATGAACGAAATCAGCGAAGCTCTACCGATTTACGGATTCGTCTGCAGGTAAAATCTATTGTTCCTTTGCAATTTTTATTTCTATTTAAAAATTGATGTAGTATTATACTAATTACGTATATAGTACTACATGAAAATAAGTTGTTACTCGTAGATCTGTAGGTTTTTAGTCAATCTGTTAAGCAATATAATTTGTGTAGAGATGGTAGTTATAAAATGTCGATTACACGATATTAGATGTGAGGAGAATGTTGGTACCTAGTTTAACTCGATTTTTTTATCAACAGAGATGCCAAATAAGGTGATATTTCAGTTATTTCACGGGCAAGAGAATGTTCGGTATGGTCCATATGGTGTAGATATATCAGAGTTTAGTTCAATGGCTAAGGGCATTGATAGACTAGCTGAGAGAAGTTTCAGATTAGTGTACAACTGGTTGATGCTAGGCCTCTAAGTCGACCCCTAGATCAATGCAATAACCGTGTATGTTGTAGTCAGTCGTGCAGTCAAAGTTTTTTTTTGGGAACTGATGCCGGTGGATTGCACTGTCACTTGGAGATGGTACGTGGAGAACCAACGTGGTTGTCCACTTGGCATACTTGTGTCGGTGTATGAGAAGGATAACACCGTTGCAATAGCCATGCAAGATGATAAGGGTCCAAGTACGACAGGAGGTGATGCCAAAACAATGGAGAAAAATGAAGAAGAGAATGAAGAAGATAGGCAACCAATAGGTGCGGCAGATAAGGGAGAACTAATCGACACCATCGTTGAGGAAATGGATACAGAAAATGCTGAAAATGAGCAAGGAGAGTATGATGGTTCATCTGATGAGGACAGTATAATGCCTGCAGAATGGACTAACGAGGACTTCCCCGGGCTTATTATCTTCGAGCGGCATCATGTGCCATAGAAATACAAGGAGAACGAGGTCATCCAGGAGGTAAGTATGCATACATGGAGAATTTGAAGGAGACAGTAAAACAATGGGCGGTGTCACTTCAGAGGGAGTTCTCGGTCGTGAAGTCAAGTCGGTGTATGAAGTGAAATGCGTGAAGGATGGGTGTCCATGGTAGGTACATGCATTCAAGTGTAAATAAAAGGATTACTGGTAAGTTTCAATTGTGACCGAGCATTCATGTCACTTACAAGGTATCAAAAAATACCATAGAAACATAACATCTGCATTTGTTGCAATAGAGATGTACTTCCACATTATGAATAATCTGGGGTACGAACCAATGCCAATAGTTAGACATATTGAGAAGAAATTCAAGTACACAATTAGTTATGCGAAGGCATGGAGGGTGAAACAGAAGGTTGTGAAGATGAGGTTTGGCACATTTGAAGCATCGTATGATAATTTACCTCGTCTTTTAGCCTGTATTCTTCAGAGGAATCCGGAGACCTACTACGACCTGAAAGCTTTCCCGTCAATTGACCATGGTAATCAAAGTGTGTTGCAACGGGTATTCTTTGCATTAGGTGCTTGCATTCAGGTCTTTGTGCATTGTCATCCTATCCTCTGCATCGATGGGACATTCCTGACCGAAAAGTACAAAGAACAGATATTGACGGCAATTGGAGTTGACGGGAACAATCAAGTTCTATCGATGGCTTTTGCTTTTGTTGAGAGCGAGAACACTGATAGCTGATACTGGTTTCTAGAACGGGTTAAGTCTGCAGTTGTACGGATAAGACCAGACGTATACATTATACATGACCATCACGCCAGCTTGCTGCGGGCAATTTAGAAATTAAGGGATGGATGTGCTGATAAGGGGTACCCACCAAAGTAGTCCGATGTTCGATGTAGATGGTACATGCGTCATATGGGTGCTAATTTCTACAGACAGTTTAAGAACAAGCACATTATGATTCTTTTCAAGATGTTGTGCGCCTAGAATCAAGAGAAGAAATTCAATGAGCTTTGGATGAGGTTACATGAGCTGACGTCTAAATAAACAGAGGAGCATTCCAGGAGGTCTACCCTTGTAGGGGATGAAGCTTCACAAGCTCTTGGACCTCTATCAAGTGACTGGCCTTGTATGAGAAGAAGGTCAGCATCATCGATTAGGAAATTTTCGGAGTGGATCGAGAATGAGCCAAAAAAGAAATATGACTTGTTGTTTGACAAAGATGGTTCTCGATTCAGCATAATAATCACAAATTTGGCAGAGGTTTATAACTGGGTGATGTGTGGTGTTCAAGGTCTCCCACTTGTTAGCATTGTTGAATTTATCTTGCATGGCATATGCATGTACTTCAGAAATCGGTTCAGAGCAGCTAGGCTCTCCATGACAGACAATAATCTTTTTTTTAGCACACTGCTGACTAAGTACATGCAAGATAAAAGTAATAAAGCCCGAAGACATCGAGCTATACCTCAAGGTACACAAGAGCACAGGTTTAAAATATTGTGTTTCGACAAGGGCATGCGTGGAATCTACTGTAAAAGAGTTATGCAGGAGTACGTGCTGAAGGAAGACAGGACATGCAAGTGCTCGTGCCGAAAGACTAGTCTACTCCACAAGCCATGTTCTCACGTTGCTTCCACGAGCGCTGAGTGCGGGATAGAAGCACGTCATTTTGTCTTACCTTATTTCAGGAAAGAAGCAATCTACAGTACCTAGAGTGACGAGATATACAGCTTTGGTATTACAGGGACATTTACTACCAAGCATTCTCAAGTTATCTACATTCCTGACCAATAAAATTGAGAGACAAAGCAGGTCGCCGCAAGAGAAGACACATTTGTAATGACATGGATGAGTCAGAAGCGGGTGGAAGGTATAAACGTTGTTCAAAGTGCGACCAGAAATGCCATACCTACAAGAAATGTCCGAAGGATGCAACCGGTCCAAGTGCGGTGAAAGCTGGACCGTCGGGTTCAGGCGCTGATGGCAGTCGTCCTCCGGGTGATGGCACAACTTTAAAGCAAACCTGTTCTAGACGTTCTCGAGCATTTGGTGGTGTTGCGGTACAGTGTGAGTCTATGTATCGATGTAATAGAGATTCTATAACTTAAGTTCTCCTGCTTTGTTACGTGCTTGATCTTTGTTATAGAATGATATGTACCATATTGTTGTCTTTTATTGTCATGTAATAATGCTATAAACCTTAACAATAATTTTTAATGTGGTTGTTCAATTAACTTTGTGAACTTACTCTTACTTGTTGCTTTAACAATAAAAATTACGTTAACTCTCTATTTGCATGCAGGTATAGCGTATCAGACACCGGAGCTACTCAACTAGGGCCTTGACCGGTCCCACCAGTCTTACTTGTCAGCCGTTAAGGGTGCCAAGCTGACCCCTTCCGTCGACGGCCTTCATGTCACCTCCTGCGATAGACCCCTGGTTCCGTGAGAGGTAAGAGGTGTATTAACATTTATTCCCAACATTTGTATATATCTATGTTCCCCAATATTAACTACAGTGCTATATTCTGCAGGTTACGTGAGTCTAGACTTCTTCCACTGTGCAGGCTAATTGAGCCCGCACCGGACGAGAGGACCCCGCCAGGCGGTGAGATGCTGACCAGTCGCTTCTAGCAGCACTAGTGGATTGCTGGAGACCGGAGACGCACACGTTCCACCTATCGTGTGGCAAGATGACTCCCACATAGCAGGATGTGTCCTACTTGCTGGGACTTTCTCTCACAGGGGACGCAATGGGTCCGGTTGACGGGCGCATAGTTGGTCGTAGGACATCACTGCTCGGTTTACGATCGTGCAGTGCCGGCTTGGACTTGGTGCGCCGGGTTCGCTACCGGCTTAAACCACAAGCGGCCCCTCGTAGGCGTGGCTGCTACAGTTCACCGTAAGTCACGTATTCATTTGATTCACAATCGCCCAATCTATAAAGCAACAGTGGAACTGACAATAATCTTACTTTTTAGCCTGATCTGTTATACCCTGACGCCGACGACAACTCGGTACGGCGGAGCTTGGAGGCGTACCTGTTGTGGCTATTCGGATGGGTGATGTTCACCAGCACGACTGGGCACGCAATGGACAAGGGACTGATCCATTACGCTCGTGCGATCACCAACAGCGAGGACGGCTGCTACCGCAGTGGAGCTGGGCATCTGCTAAGCTAGCGGCGACGTACCGTGGTCATTGTGACCCGTGCACAAAGACCGATCTAGGTGCAATTATCACGGTTGCCCTCTTCTTCTGCAGTTATGGGTGGCCGAGCGGTTCGTGATAGGCCGTCCTCTGATTCAGCACTTTCCCTATGAGGGCGGCCTTGGAGGCTTGTACAGGCAGTTGGCCGAGAATCGTCCAACTATGGGGATAGTATGGTGTCGCCATGAGGTATGTAACGTAAAATTTTAGGTTTACCACTTATGCGCAAACGCTGATGTGTTCTCCCTATACTATTTTGCAGCGTCGTGACACCCACATATAGGTTAGGAGGGCCTACTCTGACTTCGTGATGGAATTCGACCGCTTGCAGCCCAGCAACAACGTCTGGGAGCCGTGTAGTCCGCTGGCCATCGCGGCCTGTGCATCGCTTGGACTCTCGGCACTTTGCACGCACGACCAGGCGTACTGGATGACGACAGTGCCGATGGTATTCGACATCTTCGTCGAGCCCCACTGTCCGTAGCGCGTGATGCGGCAGTTCGGCCTACGTCAGCTCTTCCCTGTGCCCGTGGAGTTGGTTGTCCCGCGTGACATGCACCGGTTAGTACAGCTACGATCTTTGTTGAGTACTACAACTCTTTTATGAAGTCTAATACACTCTCTGCAACTAGGTATACTTGTAGGGGACAGGCCGGCGGCACTCAGTGGATTCCTTGACTGCCGAGGTACGTAGACAACTGGTTATTAGTGACGGAGGAGGTCATCGACGAGGTCCATCCACATACTGAGGCTGTCTACCTAGGATACCTTAGGAGGTACCAGCCCCGCACCCGCACACGCGTGACGTTTACCCTAGCTGATCTACAGCCACACATCGCCGCTGTGACTGACACGTATCCTACACACCGTGACTAGGACTACTTTCGTGTGGTAAGTCACGTTCTCTTTGCACTTTGCTATTCCCTTTATAGGTGTCCACGGTTCTAACACATATTCACGTCACATTTGAAATAGGTCAACGTAGCGTGACAGGTTCAGACTCATGTGAACGCGCCGTTCGGACGGTTGGACGTTAGGATCATGCTGACTGCGGAGGAGCAGAGGATGACTTTTGGGAGGATCCATCAGTCAATACACACAGTGATTCGTGCGCTCACTTGTCGTGCGGTCGACGCGGTACCACCCGTAGATGTACCTCAGCACCAACCATGGCCTGCAGGAGCAGGAGTGTACCAGCGGAGTTCTAGTCAGCCAGCTAGCCCCTCCAGATGTAAATTCCGCTAAACATCGGTTCATACCATGTTTCCTTCTATGACATGCACCGTTTTATATCAATATGCTTCCGTACAGCTTTCGCTACACCATACCTAGATCCCTTTGGAGCTGGCACGTTCACGCAGAAAGCGTACCACACACGAGCGCATGCATAGCAGGGCATGACCAGTGCCCCCGGGGCCACCACAGGAGGTCCTTCAAGTTAGATGCACGGTGCAAAGATTACTTTTGCCTTGCGAAATTCCGGTTTGCAATTATCAACAATTTTTTGCACAGGGTTCCATTCTACACCACCGAGGATGTTTGTTGGTGTTGTCTCCTCCGCGCAGGGCACACACGGCAGCAGTTGGGCATCGGATCCCTTCGAAGGCGAGGACTTAGAGGACGCGGAGATCCAGGAGGTACTAGGTTCCTCGCAGCTCGGAGGAGTTCCGCCACCATAGACATAGGACCCACCAGTTGCCACACCCGTATAGGCAAGCCACGCTGGCCGTGCCATATCACCAGATCGTCTGACCTACTCTCAGGGCCACGTGCGAGCGCAGGGTAGGAGGACGAAGAGGGCTAGAGGTCACGGCCAGGGCCCATAGTACGTTGTACCAGCAGTAGTTAGCCTGTTATACATATGTTATATCTTTTGTATGTCATGTTTTATTAATCCTACGTTTACTGTAGAAACCTTTTTACTTCGTTTATGCTAATCGATCAAACGATGTACTCCTCACGGTCAACGTTTTCGACGAAACTTATCAAAAACCGTGAATTTTTGAGTTTCAACTTCACGGCGAAAGTAGATTCCGAGCGATGATAACCAAGCACACGTTAATTGCTTACGAACCTAATGAAATTATCCAACCAACGAGTAAAAATGGCACATGAAACTTTTTAGTTATTGTTATTACATGCCTTAGGGTATTTTAAACGGACATCCGACTAGATATGCAACTACTGTGTGCAGCGTGGGTACTTCCCCTTCCTCACCGTCTTCGGTCCACCTTGCTTTGCACGTAGTGCCCTCTCCCGCTTCCTCTCCCTGTCTGCCTCACGGGCTTCCTACTCTTGCCGCTCTTTCTCCTCCTTCCTATTCTGCTCAGCCTCCCACTCTGCTTCTGCATCCCAAAGATGTGCGAGGCGCTCCTTGTGCCATTCCTGTGACCTGCGAAGAAACTCTGCGTCCTCTGGATAGATCTCCGTATCTATCCACTGCATAAAGTCGCACAGAGGCGAAGGATGCTTCGGTGCCTTCACATATGCAAATTTGTTAGCTCAAAGGTTCAAATATTTCGTACTACAAGATAATTCGTGTTATCTCCACTAGCTTTTTCGACTTCCCTTTCTTCCCTTGTGGCTTCGGCTTCTCCGGGAAGTATGCGTAATTAGCACACATCCAATACCTTTGCCGGTATGTGTGATCCTGCTCACTTATTGCAACTTTGCAATCATCTCCGCACCAACACATCAACGGAGGCACACCAATCGAAGGTCGTTGACGACTAGACATACCAAACGCATCTATAGCAACCTACATTATAACCAAATAAACACAAGTTATAACTCGCTAGGCCAAAAATACCCTATACAACTACATACCCAGGGTATACTACACATGACTATAAAAATTGAAATGTCGTCGTCCTGATTTTCATCTCCCAAGCATTTCTCGAACTAGGGTTACTTATCTAGTAAAAAAAACTAGCTTCTCTCATCCAGCCTATCAATGCCATTAGCCGTTATACTCAACTACAATAGATCTACACCCTGTGGACCATACCTAACATTCTCTTACCAGTGAAATAACTAGTACAATACTACACATACTACATCACTTGATGAATAGAAATGAAAATTGCAAAGAGACAAAAAAATATTACCTGCAGATGAATCCGCAAACCGGCAGGGTTTTGCTGCTTTCGTTCGCCTTTGCTCTCAACTCTCTCTTCTTTTTTCTATTATTTTTATGAATTTTATGAACTTTTTGGAGGCTAGGAGGGGGGTTTTATACTGAGCCAGCAAAAAATCGTCCTCCCAAAGGACGATTTTATACTTGGAAACAAGTTTTTTTAAAGTAAAAGAGTCATTTTGTAGGCGGCCCCTTGGCTAGCCAAAAACCGCCCTCTAGGAAGGCGGCAAGGGGGCTGCCCACAAAATGGCAGACCACGGGGCTAGTTATTTTGCAGGCGACCCCCCTGTTGAGAAAAACCGCCCCTTTTGAGGGCGACAAGAGAGCCGCACGCAAAATCGGCGGCCTGGCAGGTAGGGCATTTTACAGGCAGCCCCCTTGCCGCCCTCCTAAAAGACGGCTGGGATGCCGCCTGCAAAATTACAGACGACCGGCCGTTTGCCACGTCACGATAACACCCTCTGGGAAGAGGGCGTTGAGAGTATATTTTTGTAAATTTTCGAAACAAAAATATACTTTTGTAAATATTTTTTAAAAAATATAAAATAAAAAAATTCGGCAGCTATAGCTCATGGGCCGTGGCAAGAAACCGATCGTGTGCTCGGCTACCGCCGCGGGCTTGTGCGCGCCGCACATGTTTCTCACGCCGGCAGCTAGCCGGCACACTGGGTCCGACTCCGACGACGACGGTTAGTACAACATAGGATTCTTCCGGGCGGGCACATCGCTAGGCATAGCATTTGCCACATGTTTCATCCTTATAAGATGAAACGTTACGTCTCGCTTCTCTCCAGTGGTCTCCGCACTCTAGTTTATTTTTTCAAAGCATTTCAGCCCGTTGTTGCTATATATCTTTTAGGCCCTATTCGGACTAGCTTATGGAGGTGGCTTATAAGCCGCACGTAAAATAAAAAATATTATTAACTTATAATTAATTAAATATTAGTTATTATAAATTTGAAAAATAGATCTATTTAATTTTTTATAGATATTTTCATATAAAAATTATTTTAAAAAATATAATATTTAGCAGTTCAAAAAACATGTTCACGAAAAATAAGGGAAGAAGCTAAAGGAAGAAGTCGTTTTGAACAGCACCTTAGATGGATATGGGCTGTTTTATTGAGCTCCAACTTTATAGCCAAGCCATAAGAGCATCTCCAACAGGGACCCTAAACAGGGTACCTACTCTATTTTTTGAATCTAGACAAAAAAACTTAAGTCCAACAGGGCTCCAACTCGAGTCTCTACTTTATGAAGGCCCCGAAATTTTCCTCCTTAGCCCCATCTGCTATGGGTACGTAGGGAGCTCCCTACTCTATGATTGGGAGTTATTTTCCCTCCCCCTCACCGGTTCTAGGCAGCACGATGATCCCCAGCCCCAGCGGCGCCCACTGAGGCTGACCCAACCGGCCGATCGACGCCGCCGACGATAGGGAACCCTGTGCTGCGTCGTCGAGGCAGAGACGGAGGCGGTGGCGCCGTGGAGTCAGCGCTCATGTTGCTCGTCCTGGCTGCGCTCTACGGCGCCATGTCCCTTGTAGCCTACTGCACCATCCACATGCGCCACGTCGCGCCCCTAGCCGCCGAAGCCCCATCGGGGTAGTTCTCCAAGGGCCGTGTGCTCAACCACCTCCACCGCCTCTCCAAGGCTCCAAGAACTTCTCCTTCCCCTGCTTCACCCAAGGCCATGGCCATGTCCATGGCGATGTCCAGAGCTCTCGCTGCGCGGCATCCAAGCCATTTGCGCCACCGAATTGAGGTGAAGAGCTATGAAGCATCGCTGCCGCGGCTTCCTCTTCTCCCTCGGAAACCCGGGCTCACGCTCGCCTCGCGCCACCGGATGCTACCGGCGAGCCCAAGGATGTCGTCGAGTGAGTCGGACCTGTCCCCGACGCCGCCGTCGGAGCGCACGATGACGGCCTAGGACTTGGCCAGCCTCTGGGTCGGCCTTGTTGTCAGCGTGCCATCCTACTACCTCGCCGGCAGCCTCGTCGACCTCGGCATGTCGGCGCTGCAGGGCATCGCGACCGTCGCCTTCGCCAACCTGTTCATGCTCGTCTCGCTCGTGCTCACGGCCGCGCCGATGGTGATGCACGGGCTGCCGTTCCCCGTGCTCGCACGCGCGGCGTCCGGGGTCCGGAGCGCGAACTTGCCGACGGTCATCCGCGTACTCGTCGGCCATGGGTGATTCGGCATCGAGTCCTGGATCAGTGGCCGCGCCGTGTTTCTCCTCCTGCCGTCCAGGCTCAAGACGTACCAGCCGCTGCTCGTGCCGGTGCCCGGCCTCGGCGCGGCGCCGCTCGAGTTCGCGTGCTTCCTCGTGTTCTGGGCCACGCAGCTCGGCATCATCATGCACGGCATGGAGGGCATCCGCAAGCACGAGATATGTAATATGAAGACTATACATATAAATTATATTGAAATACGAGAGAAAAAGAAATAGGGACTCAGATTTAGAGGTACTTGTTAGAGTTGGGTATTAAAAACAGAGCCCTAAAAAGTAGAATAAGCCCTACTCAGAAAATACGGACTTTATTTTTAGGGCTATTATTGAAGATGCCCAGTTCGCTTTAACATGGCCCGAGCCGGTTAATTCTCCATCATCTAACTACCTCGGTTCGTTATATGGCTGCATGGGAACGCCGGCATACACAGATTTTAGATTTAACCAAGTGATTTCCCTGAAAAACTAGTATTGGAGTACTTCTCTCTGAGCAGGAAGATTAACCGGCATTTGTCACACATGAGAAAAATGTGTCATCCAGCAACGCAAATACTATACGGCAGCTGTGTCCGGTGTCCGTATATAGACCCAGACTGGTAACGTCGTTTTGCTGCTTGGAATGTGGGGTTCAGGACCACAAGCTATAACACACGTATACTCTGATAGTAACATTTGTATGGTCCAGGCCCTGAACCAAGGGATCCGGCCGAGATCCGTCGTTCTTGCCCCGGACAGCCGAGACAGCATCATGCATGACAACGCGTTAATCCATTGTACTGCCACATGAGAACACCAGTAGCCCCAGTTAACCCCCGCACCAATGGGAATACGACAGCTTTAATTACGAACCGCACTGTCACTAACCGACTCTTGTGGTGTATACTCCGTTTATCTCAAAATATTACTTATATTATTTTTTAAAAAATTAAGTTTAGAGTTAATAAATAGTTATAATTAGTTAAAGTGAGAAAGTAGGTGTAGAAATTAAATAGGGGAGGTTATGATGGTTTGAGATAAAAAAATAATAGTATTGTGAGATAAATTTAAATTTTAGAAATAATAATATTTTGACCAGGGGGAAGAACCTTTTTGTTCTTTATTGGCTTGATCAACTACCGGTTCCTGTCTAGGGTTTTTCCTTTATATTTTGTTGTGTGTTTGCGTCATTGTGCGTTCTCGCTTTTCCTTGTTGTTTATGCTGATTTAGAGTTTTTTCTTATACTCTACTGTTTGAGAATATAAGATATATTAGATTTTTACACGGTCTCTAACATTATACTTTGACTATTAGTTTTTTAATAATATATCATCAATAATTATAAAATTTACATCATATAAAAATATTATAAATACGAATATAGTGATACTACATACATAACATTAAAGATATATATTTTTAGTTTAATTATAAATTAAAATTTTTAAATATTAACTTTATAAAAAATAAGAATGGCACCTACAGTCGTATGCCTGAATGTCTTCATGTACTGTCACTGATTAAATTACCTCTGCATGTAGGATGCGTGGGGTTATTTATGTTCGAGGGAAAAGGACTGACAGAGAGTGAAAGCGCAAAAGATAGGTAAAGTACTTTAGTACATAATAATGCTGGTACATGGTAGGGGTAGGATTTTTCTTTGTCGTGAGCAAGGATTTCCCCCTAATCTTAGCTTAGCTGTCTGTAATCATGCCTACCTCGAACTGCAAAACGAAACCCAGCAAGTGTCAAAGCAGGAGTGGATGTATGATATATCCCTTATCCCATCATCTAGTACTACTAGTACTTACCCTAACGTCTCCCTCTTCTTTTTCTTGCAAATCTTTTCACATGAAGTTTCATATCGCCTCTTCCCTTTCTCTCACCCTCACTTTTTTTTGCTACTAGTATTTTACAAGAGCGTACGACGTCATAGATGAACCCCGACTATTGGCTGAGCAAATCTCATGGTGTCTAATCCCTGCACGCCTTTGCTCCACGTCCAGTTGTCCACTGTCCCTTTAATTATTCACCATGTCTTCTCTTAATAGTCGCCGCCCATCAAATCCTCCCCGAGGCAGCGTTCGATGAGGCTTTTCAGCGAAGTAGTCAATTTTTTTTATCGGACAAGCTTTATAATAAATACCTGATTAATTAAGTACTACATATAACAAGACCAATAGTGGGAGTTTATTCATGATGTTATATTATTTGAATTTTTTATTAAATTTCTATATAGAAAGTTTTTTCAAAAATTATATTGTTTAACGATTTAAAAAACATGCCCATAATAATTTAGTAGCTAAAGTACAAATTAAAAAGAACAGTGCCTTAGCCTCGGTCGGTAAGACGTTCCTGTCAGTCTCTGGAGCTAAGCAGCAGCAGCTGTTAGGTCGATCGATCGATGCAACACGTGCACAGGCACGCATACTGGAGTATTAGTATCTCCTTCCAAACAAGCCAGTCATGCTGATTAGTGGATGGCTGTGTGGTGTGGCAGTGAAATGGTAATAACAAGTGGCCACACAGCAGACGCATTTCCCTGTCCCTAAAGCTGGGGCCTATATGTTCTTGATCAGTAAAAGGACAACGTATCTTACCGTGATGGAGATGGACGGCCTAATTGTCTCCCATCTCCGTCGTTTCTTCCATTTCTGCTGTAGTAGTATTACATTGATTGCAGTTACAGGTACTTTACCATTAGCTATCACCATTAGTCTACGTGCATACTGCATAGTGTATCGCGTGTTTTCTACGATTCATTCAGTCGATCTGATGCGAATACACCAACTGCTCTGCTCGTCGTAGCTGTTGGCGCCGTCGTATTGCATGCATGCATATCCGTGCGTGCATGGGATGACAAAAGTAGTGGGAGAAATAGCACGCTGCGTATGCCAATGGAGACGTTGATGAGTTGCTCGATCGCGACCTGCTGCATGCGGACGTATGTATCTGGATCCTAGTAAATAAATATTCTACGTGCCGCCGAACACCTGTCCGGCTAATCACAATTTCTTTCTCTTCTTTTGCATGGCCACTTGTTAACCTATCTGCCCTGTTTTGGTTAAAAGAAATCTATGCCCTTGGATAACATACTTATATGGCGGCCTGCAAACCCCAACCGTTGTCGTTTTATCTACTTATACGTATGCTCTTGTACGCGACTAAACGGGAGTAGGCATCATGGATCAGCTGGACTCCATGCATAGATAAGCCGGCAATTAGCTTGAACCGTCAAATGTTAGTACCAGATCTCCTTTTTAAAGATGTACTCGTACTATTCATTGCTATCTGAAAGGCATAGTTTTTCTTTACCTTCTTTTTTTTGAGTGAGAATTAATGTGACTCAACCATATATAATCTTGTGGTCTCTAACACAAGGCCAACTTTTAATATTGAAATTCTAACTCAATTCATGATGACTTGATTTCTGCAGAGAATCTTACACTGAAGCAGATTGGCAGAATCCTGTAGATACTACCAAGTCCCAGCCCTCCAACTGTACGTACACTGCATGTCAATATTTCGGCGATCTGTTCATCCCGACACGGCGCGCATGAAATTTGTGGGAATTGATTTGGACGTGATGCATCAACGTCGGGACAACGACGGCATCGGAAAGGAGGCCGCGATATTCTCTACATGAGCACCGCTTTCACGTAGAATTTCTTGGCCAAAAGCTGGTCGATCGACGGCTCGATCGCTGCATGCTAGCTAGATCTCGCGGCGTCGCTTTCCGGTGCCGATCGAATATTCAATTCCAGTGGTTGGTTGCCGGTGGCCATCAGCGTGACAAGCACCCCGTGAAACCTCCTCCATGGGAGACAAAATTATATTCAGGTGATGGCGAATTTGGCGTCGACATGGCAACAGCACAAGGAGAGAACAGTGTGTTTTCAGTGGCTTCTTTTTAACCAGTTGGCTTTATGCATTGTTTTTGCGAGCACGTCATTGAATCGACTAGTTGAATTATATTGCTGAGAGTTCGATAAAAAGTGAGACCACACCATATATTACTGTGGAATTTACAGCTAGAGGTATGCTGATTGGCGTGATAGTGATGCCACACAAGGAATTAAGGTCGCGTGCGGCTTATAAACTGCACGCAAAAGGAAAAACGTTATTAGCATGTGATTAATTAAGTATTAACTATTAGAAATTTGAAAAATAAATTTATTTGATTTTTTAAGATATTTTTATCAGTGTGTACACCGTATACAGGGATCCGGCGAGCCCCTGTGAGTTCGGCCGGAAGATGAATGCGTTCAACTTGTCGTAGGTTGATCAGAAAGTAAATACACCAAGAGATTTATACAGGTTCAAGCCGCATGATGGCGTAATACCCTACTCCTGTTATGTTCTTGGTTTCTTGATAACTTGTGAGAAGCGCTTACAGGACCTAGATTCTCAGAGTTTGTTTTGGATCCGATCCCCCTCATCTCCTTGGCTTTGGTTCTCCCTAGGGGAATACGACTGTTGCCGGACTACGGAAATAACGTACGCCATTACAGAATTACGGTAGGTTTTGCCCCCCATGACAGGTAGGCTAGCTCGCCGCGCTCCTGTGGCCCCACTCAAGGCCAGTCTAGAGTGAATGGGCGATTGCCCGCCACGCGTCTTGACGTATCCGTCAAGTGCTTGTTGGGAAAGATTGGACTTGTCATGCTTGTCGTGAGCCCATCCTATCAGTCTCTCATAGAAGTAGGTTCAATACAGTGAGCCTGGTCAGGTGGCACGGTAGTCAACCGTGCCACCTACCAGCCCACACCCCCTGTCAGAAAAGTGTGATGATAGCGCACGGCGTGGGGTACAGAGCCATTTTGTCCCCCACGTTGCACGCCTGTTAGATATACGTCCCGTCACGTTGCACGCCTGTTAGATATACGTCCCGTCACCCTTAATTGAAAGGGCACGCGAGGACCAAAACGAGGCAGCACATTGTCACATCGTTATTAATGCCCCTGCCTCCGCGCCTTTCTCGAGCTACTCGAGGAAGCTGAACTCGGGGCAGGACAAGGTTATGCCTTAAGCGTGGCCGCTGCGGCCTCGAGCTTGGGGTCTCCGCGCCTTTCTCGAGCTACTCGAGGAAGCTGAACTCGGGGCAGGACAAGGTTATGCCTTAAGCGTAGCTGCTGCGGCCACGAGCTTAGGATACACCCCAAGCTCGAGACCTGACTTCCTGGACACGGGGAACCCAGGTGTAGCTTCATAGTTGCTGAGAGTTGTGTGTACTGCTCCTGACGACGTGATGATGTGGTACCAGGCCGTTGGTGGTGGGAGCCCCGGTTCCTACTTCACCGATAACTTACATATATAAAGTTTTTAAAAAAACACATTGTTTTGTATTTAAAAACATACTAACGAAAATCGAGGTATAAGCCATAAGCCAGAATTACAAGCAAATATGCCTTTAGTAGCAGTACTATCTATCTATATGTTAAAAAAAGTACTATAGTAGTACTACATTTCTTGGCAGGTTGTAGTGTTATGACTTTAGGCAATGCGTACGTGCGACAGTTTAAATTCATATACATAAGCGTATGTTTAAAAGTAGAGACTTCTATGGCTCTTACATAATACATATTTATTTAAAAACTATTTTTTTTGCAACAGTTGAGACAATAAATGCTTTCACCATTAATGTAAGAAATAATTTTTATATTACTATTCTTTTATTTTCCCATCCTCATGTAGCCAAGTTTCTATTTTATAGAGGCTAAAAGTCGATATTGAGCTGTTGTAAATCATAGTAACGATGTTTTGATGTTTCTCTTTCATGTCAGTAAGTATTTCTGATTAAAGAGACTAAAAGCCCTCTATTAATAATCATTATATACGCCCTAATACTCAATGAATTCAAACACCAGCTGTTACCAACTTACAGAACAGGAACTGCCGCAATAAAAGGAAGTAAAGAAAGAACAGAACAGGGACACGGTTGGAAGGAAAAGAGTAGGAGAGAACAAATGGTTTTTAGAAGATGATGATTTATGTTCCAGGGATTAAATACACAAGTTTATGTACCAACAGAAGTCAATGGACTTCTTTTTTCGCCTCTCTTGTATTTCCTTCTTTATTTTGTTGCTAAATCTACTTACCCAGGGCAAATGCTTGTCTAGTTGGCTTGCGAAAATTTTCAGGGTTAGTTGGGACTCGAATCATTTGATTTGATTTACTCCTCATTTGCTTTTCTAGCTGCCTTTGCCCACCATCACCAGTCTGATGACCAAGGCATCAGGCTACTCTGGTGCATCGCATTTGCCATCGAAACAAACATAAGTCAAAGACCAAACCGCACCACATTACATGCAGCTAGCAACATGTTCCTGCTTTCGATGTCCAACCAACCTATCAAAAATTTAAAATCACACTGACAAGCAGTTGAAGAAACTTCAACGCGGCAGGAGGAACGCGGCGCGGTGTGGACTGACCACTGGCCGCGGCCGGCCGGGCCACGGGCGGGGAGGGGAGCGCACACCGATGCATCGACGCGCGCTAGCTGCTGCTGTGCCGCGCGCCCGCCCCACCATCCTGCGCGCGCGACGTCGCAGGCAGCAGCCTTGCGATCCCCCGTGATGACACGCGGGCACCGAGCCATCAATTCTCCGTACAGCGGCGGCAGCGGCTAGCGATCGAGCGACGTCGCTGCCCCTCTGGCCATCCATCTCGGAAGCCAAGCCGGCCAGCTTTTCAATCCCTGTGCTGCGTCGAGCGCACGCCTGCTGTACGGGAACAGAGCACGGCGCCGCGCTGTACGTACGATCTCCTCGTCTCCGCTGCGGCTTTCATGTTGACCGAGCGGCACTGCTCCCTCCGTCCAAAAATACACTGTATTCCATCAAAAATATAACAATATTTAACTACCTCCATTTTATAATATTACTCTGTTTTAGTTTAATTTAGACTTATTAAGATGAAAAAATAGATAAATATTTCTGTGTATTTTAAACTCTAGATGCTCTTATATTTTTGGAAAGTACTAGTACTTCGGTACTTCTAGTGTTTAATTTTATCTCAAAATATATGTAGAACTGCTTCTGTGTATTTTCTTATTTTTATCGATCACAATAATTTTTTATTTAATTTCTCCAACATTAATAACAACCATCTCACTTAAAATTTTACCTATCTCTCTAATCTCAGTAAAAAGCTCCAAAACTCACTGAAAAGCTCCAAAACTCATGCCACCATGGTCCAACGACAGATGTAGTAGTAGTAGTATATCATTCAGTACGATTTGTACAACTGTACTATTTATATACTATCTTCATTTTAAAATATAAAAATTTTTAGCTATAAATCTAAATATATATATGTCCAAATTTAAACGAAGGTAGCAGTACTCTTCTTCCGGTGCCTCCATGCCACCATGGTCCAACGACCTCACTATAATAGCGTACGCGGTACTATAGCCTACGAGCTGGAGTAGGCAATGTGTAACCCTCCTCCAATCTCCACGAGTGCTTTGACTTTTCTCTTGTTGTTGAAACTGCAATCATATCTATGCAATACCACCAATAATCGGGCATAAGCAAGCACGGAGATTTGGTAGTGCCCCGCGTATGCCAACTACAAGCTCATCCTGATCCGAAATAGTAGTTCTTTCGTCCCGTACCATGATATAAGCGATTTTGCCTTGTTTAAAAATAAGAGTATAAAATATTTTAGAATGTTGAGACAATACTTTATTTTTTATCCACTAATTTTTATACTATTAATTTATTCTCTACTACTAACTTTTATATTATCTTCGTTTCAAAATATAATTATTTCTGTCTATAAATCTGAACATGTGTTATTTTGGAAGGAATTTTAAAATATAAGTATTTCTGGCTATAAATCTGAACATATGTTATTTTGGAACGAAATTAGTATTAGTTTATTTCTTATCTACCATCTTTTATATTAGTTTATTTCTTATCCTAATTATCATGATATGATAATATGTCCTTTTGTTACTTAATTTTTATAAAAATTGGTATAATCGTTCAGGTCAATAGCATGGTGTTTATGTACATATATAGTACTCCTATGTAAAAGCAGCCCAACCGAACCCTCAAATTAGTCCTTATCTCAAAATTAGGAGTTTGTGAGCTAAAAATCGTCTTTAACCAAAATCCTAACCGGACTTTTATCTGAATGGGGCCCTCATCCGAGAGGAGACAACCCCCAGTTGTACGAGGCCCTCATCCCCTAACCTCCAGCCTCCAGCCCCCTTCCTCTTCCCCCCTGGCTGCCGTCCTAGGAAGTCGCCGTGCTAGCACCGCCGCCCTGTTGCGGTTGCCTCGCCCACCAACGCTAGAGCCAGTGCCGCCCTCGGCTGCGGCCGTCTAGACGTCCGTCGCCGCCGTCTGTCGACGTCTCATGCCGTCGCCGATGAGCATCTCCCCGCTGGAGCCGCCTCCTCTCTCCTCATCCCGTGCCACCGTGCTGCCGCACCATGGCACCGTCGTCATCATCTTCACTGCGTTGCCGCCGTGCCTCTGCTCCGTGGCGCCTAGCTCCGCTACCCTTGCCGCACAGCCCTGCTGCTCTAGCCACGTCACCGACGCCGCCCCTCTGCCCATCGTCGCATCTCCGAGTGCCGCCTCACCCTGCCACCGGGCAATCGTCGTCGTCGTCGCTTCTTCGGTCGCCGGGTGCCCTAGCTGCTCCATCGCTAGTCCACCACTGCCGCTGCGCCTCAGCCCGCCGCCTCGCTGAGGCAAGCAAGCCGCCGCCGATAAGCTGACATCGCCCCTATATGAGGGGTCGGTTGAAGTGTGCAGTTAAATAAGAGGTTAAATATGAATGAGAGAGACCATATTCTAGGCAATAGGAGTCAAATTTGAGAGTTTCATTGGAGTTGATCTAAAGGTTGCATCTAGAAGAAGATGCTTCATGGGCAATGCATAGTAGTAGTACTAATAGTACTGAAGTACTTCCTTGGTTCCATAATATAGAGAGTTTGCTTTTTCTAATTATCTAAAAATATAAAAGATTTTGAGATTCTGAGATAGTATTTTATTCTTCACCTAATAATTTTTTATTGGTTTATTCTTCACATACCAACTTTTATACTACTATTTCTTTTATAATAGTTTATTTCTCACATATCACCTTTTATACTAGTTTATCTATCTCAGCTATCATTTTTTGTATATGATTTATATTTTTATACTACTTTAATTTTTAAAAATATGGTATAATGGAGTACTAATGTACACCAGCCAGGCAACAAACAGGCTGCTGCTGCGTGCTCCATCCTCCGCCTCTCCTACGGTCAAAGACCGAGCTCCCAAGAGTTGAAAGACTTGAAGGAGATGCCCCTAGACAGTGACTAAAAATGAAGCCAACAGCTACCCAGCTCCCTTCTTCTCTCTCCTCACAGGAGATGTGCAGCTGTGTTCCATGGGGAGCGAAAGCGCCGTACTGCCGTCTGCGCGCGTGACAGTGCCTCCAGATTGGTACTAGTACGACTTGCCAGCCTGTACCCCAAGCATCTGGTCTCCCAGTTGGACTCATTCCAAGAAACATGCCATGGGATGGACACCTGGCGCCCCTGCATGAACCTGGGTCGCAGCAGCAGGAATCGGAACACTCTCCTCGCTGCATTAACAAACCGGTTCGCGATCTAACAACGAAGAGGCCGAGACCGTGTGCACGTTGGGGGAGACGAAAAGGGGAGGGGAAAAAAGATTAGCCGTCGCTGCACGTAACGTGTGCAATACTCCAAGGAAACTGGCAGCACACCACGGCCCGATCGGTCTCGATTGATCAATCGATCAGCGATGGATGGTATGCATGCACGATCTTTATTCCGCAACTTTTTTTCATGTGGTTTTCTCATCACTGTTGCTGAGGAGCAGAGCAGTAGTAGAAGCATCAATCCATGTGGTTTGGGTCTGTGCTTGTCGTGCCGCCATGCTCGACGAATCTTCCTTTTCCATGCGCCAAAGAGCTCCTTGCTATGCACGAACAGTTAGCTACTCATTGCAAGTGGTTCGACTGATCGACCGTAGGTATACCGTATACGTAGTTGTGGCCGCCGTGATTTTGGACGTATTCTCGAGCAGGTATCTCCACTGGCTAGTTTATGACGGAATGCATGTACCCTAGTTGATTCTGGAACGTACTATTTCTCTAGTAATAGTGATAAAATCGGTATACTTAAGCCCAATATAAATTGAAATCGGACAGCGGAGACTTGTGCTTAACTCAAGTGTCGTTTCCGACGGGAATCCGACAGCTGCCTGACCGCGGAATTTATAAAACATAGCAGGAGTATTCATCACCTCGAAAATCGACAAGCTTACGTGCACACACAGCGCGCTTAAACGTTGGTTTGGGCAAAGGATTTGGGGATCGCAGAAACGGCGATTCCTCCATGAATGCGCCACACTGCAAAGCTATTCAATTTGTGACTCAGACCATCGGCAACGACGACTCGGGCCGGCCCTGAAGGAAAAGTATTCACGCAATCCATCTACAAGGACCGAGTTAAAAGCAGGGTTGTTAACCCCGGGACAAGTTGTTGGTAGTCACCCTAGCGGCCAGGTTAGGCCAGTTAACCCAGCGGATCAAGCCAAGTCAGCCGTCTAATCTGCGCCAGCCTTCCCCTACAAGGATCGATCGTTCGCAGCTTCGCGCGGTGGTACAGGGTCTCTTGCACGAAAGACAAATCACCGGCAGCGCGCACTGGTCACGCACCGTCTAACGCCCGCATCTGGCAGGCTTCTCGAGCGGCCACACTGGCGTCTTCCGGAGACCGGAGCTCACGCACGCACACAGGGCATCGGCCCTCGCACGCACGCGCGCCGTGGCCGCGAGCGACGATGTACGGCGTGGCGTGGCCACGACGAGACGGCATTAACTTTGGCGTAGCCGGGAAGCCGCTGTCTTTACGCGGCAACCGTTGCTTTCGCTGCCTTTATGCGTTCCCGCTCACTGCCGGGCCACACGTCGCGCCGTCGCGGCGCAGCTCGGAAGGCAGTGTGCAGTGCAGCCGTGCAGGCCCAGGACGAAGGGGAAGAGGCAATCGCTAGTGTCAATCGCTAGTGCGTTTCTTTTAATATATTTTGTTGTTGCGCTGCGGTAAGATGGAGCTGGAATGCTGGACGATCGAATGGCGTGGACGAATCTTACCGTGGCTTCCAAGGCCGGTGACGAGCTGCTACGACCGGAAAGGTGCAAATCGGATGCGTAAATATCACTGTCCATTTGGCCCAAATCTTGCTAGATCACTTTTTTACCACTTAACAAAACAAGCTAAAAAGGGGAGAGTCGAAGATAAGATGCTTGTTAATTATACATATTCTTGTCCCCCAAATCAAGCAAGACGAGGAAAAGGAACTGACTTTATACAACCTCGCATGCTAGATTTGGTAAAGAAAAGAAGAAAAAATGGAAGGAAAAAACAAATACGAAGGAAGAAAAGGAAAAAGAAAACAGAGCAGAAGCATAGTAAGGAAGAAGGAAGAAAAAGAAGCAGCGCCATCTACAAGCCTCTGATCGATCTAATACACGGAAGCATGACTGACTCCATGAGCGGGGTGCATGAAGCAGCTGACTGGCGGCTGCCCCAAGAACAGTAGCAACAACATTGATCAGTAATCCCACAGCATCGGCTCCTCCAGGCGGAACACGCCGCCGCCGGCGACGTCGTCGTCGACGGCCCACGACGCCCCGCACGAGAGGCTCGAGGATGTCTCGTATCTCAGGTCAAGGAGCAGGTCCGGGAGGTCGAACAGCGCGTTGTCCGGGTCCGCTTCAGTGTCCGCCGGTGGCGGCTGCGGCGAGGCGGCGCTGGCGACGGAGCAGGTGTCGGGGCTCTTGGCATTGGCGTCGGAGGGGAAGTCGGCGGCGGCGGCGAGCAGCGCGGCCGCCTGCACGTCCTTGGGCGCCGCGGTGGCCGGGCGCGGGAGCAGGTGCGCGAGGTCCGGGAAGTTGAGGTGCGCGGCGCGGCCCTTGATGGCGAGCGCAGCCACGTCGTGCGCGCGCGCCGCCATCTCCGCGGTGGCGAAGGTGCCCAGCCAGATGCGTGACTTCTTGCGGGGCTCCCTGATCTCGGACACCCACTTCCCCCAGCTGCGCATGCGCACGCCGCGGAACGTCGGGTGCCGACCGTCGTTGCGCGGCCGCTTCTTCGGGGCAACTGTGGCGGAGGAAGATGTCGACGCCGACGAAGAAGACGAGGATGTCGTGTCGGGGGAGGTCGGGGAGGCTGGCTCCTGGGAGTCATCCATGGCTGCCGCGGTGGTGCGGGTGTAGTAGTTGGAGCCTTGGAGGGGAGCGGAGTGGAGGTGGGGAGAGGGCTTTTATGGTGTGGCGAGGAGGCGACGTGGCACGGGAGGAAAAACATAGGGGCATGCCCGGTATATTGTGGGCCAGGCCATTGTTTCCTTTTCTTTTTCCTGAGATGATTGGGCTTACTGTTAAACACACAGCTGGAATTAATTTTCTTTTATACGATGTTCATCGTAACCGATCTGCTTGTGTTAATCGGGTTTATGGCATCCAGGTCAATGTGAAATGGATTTTTTTGGCTCAAAAAGTGTGAAATGGATTTATTGCATTGTGCAACAGCAATGAGGTGCAAAGTAGTTTGGAAACGTGGGAGCAAGTGTTCTCTCTTAATTGAGATTTACTCAGTGTCGTGGAAATAGAAATGCGGTTGTCTGATAGAGATGGTATCGTTCAAGGATTAAACGAAATATGGATGATTAATCCAAATTATGTAAAAATTTGGCGTACATATTCCATAATATTATGTCCCTATTTAAAGATTTAATTGTGTATAACTATATTAATCAAAAATGTTCATACTATATTTCAGTTGAACAACCCTAACTTGACATTGATACAAAACATAGCTTCCAGTATTCACTACTATTCACTGTTGTACACCAAACACTAACATATTTTGGTCCATATTGGATAAATAAAACATAAAACATAGTAGTATGTAGCAAAACATATACAATGTTAAATAAGATCCAAAAGGATAAATATATTACTTTTAAGTTATCAAGTGTAACATGCGGACGATTAAAAGAAGGCGACTGATTAATCGCTTAAAAATAGAGTTTTGGCGTTCTTGAATCATTATTGTAGCCCATATCACATTGACAAAACGGTTTGGCTACCGTTTCTTTATATATGACCGACTTAACAACCGGTATGGCCATGTTCCACAACAGTATATTTACCCCTCTTGTTAAATTTATTTGATATTTGAGTTTAGTTCTCCTAACATCAAATTTTTTGACTGAATAGAGTATTTGTTGCTCTATGGCATATGTCATGGTGTGATCTATCTATTATATTATAAAGATAACTCAAAAATAGTCATCACATTCGCTCTGAATGCCTAGAAACTATCACATTAACTAGAGAAAAAGAGTAAAATCTATGCTATTAGATTGTGATGGGATTAAAATATAACGGTGTAGATTGATAACAATAGTTGTATAGAAAATTCAATTGTATTTATAGAAACATAAGATAAATAGTTGTATATTAAATTCAATTCTCCTTTTAATATCTTTTTTCAAAGCGACCAATTGTATTTTTAATATCTAGTGTATATGAATTGCATATATGGAAATAGAAGCTAAAAGTTATATATTAAATCCAATTGAACTAGTCCGTGCACAATTACACGGGAAAATCTCCTAGTTATATTATAAATACTAGTCGCCAACCCATCTATTGCATAGCTTGTTCTTGATATTTAAATGTAATAAAAGATATTTTCATAATTAATAACTAATTAACAAATATCAAGTTATACTTGGTTTGTAGTCTTAATTGTAGCTTTTCATGTTTTAATAAGTCTAAAATTTGAAATCAATAAAAACTTAGTTGTATTTAGTTTACAATGTTAAATTCCAATATGGCCATAATAACGTGATTCATCTAATCAAGGGTCAATTTTTTGTGGTTAACATGAGAGCTCCTAGAAAATGTCTAATTGGTATAGGTATAAGTATAGATAACTCACAAAAAGTGGCCACATTTGTCCTAGAAATTAGCATATTAATCGAAGAACAAGAATAAAATATACGTAGTTGTTTCTTGGTGGGACCAAATTATAACGGTATAGATTGATAGCAATTGTTGTATATAAAATACAATTGTATCTATAGAAATAGAGGTAAGAGTTGCATATTAAATCCAATTTTTTTATTATCTACTGTATTCAAAATCTAATTGCATATATGAAAGGTGTAGATTGATAGCAATAGTTGTATACGAAATATAATTGTATCTATATAAAATAAAGATAATAATTTTATACTAAATCCAATTGTAGTTTTAATATTTATTGTATTAAAAAATAATTGTACATATGGATATATGGGTTAAGAGTTATATATCAAACCCAATTCACCTAGCGTGCGCACAATTGCGCACGAAATTCCCTAATTACATGAATTTCATATCGTAAAATTTTTAAGCTAGACAGAAAATAGGCTTTCACCTTGTCATTTTTCTGAGTAAGACAATAACCCAATCTCAAATATTCTTTTATGGGGGCATTTATATTTATATACGTTGAGGACACGAGAAAATCGTCATGCCTAGCCTATTGTCTCTTGTAGTTCAATGCTTCCCAATAAATTAAACTTGTTCAAGAAACGTTTGTTATTGACTTCATCCGACACCAAATTTGCAAAATAAAAAAAAGAAAAGAAGTATAGTTACTTAGGTAATGTACGTACAAAGATAGTAAATGTATCAGATAAAACCAATGTAATGTAATACTTTCTTAGTTTAAAAATATAATAACTTCTAGCATTCAAAATTTATTCTAAAGTATAATAATTTCTACACATATATTCTCTTTTCAATAAATCACAAAGTTCCACCACAAAAGTTTTTCACATACTCTCTCTTCTCAAACAATCACAATATTTCTCCATTTAATCCAATAACTTTCTTAATACACGTGTTCACATCTAAAACTCTTTATATTTTAGAATGAATGGAGTACTTTTTTCATTCCTAATGTGGAGGGATCTCACTCCCTAAAAAAAAGAGAGCTGTCTCGCACGCTATACTCTTTGCAACAAAAAGAAAAGAAAAGAAAAACTTTAAAAGGATATGCCAACAAAGCATGACTAATGTATTTGTATTTTCGCGATCAACATTTTCTGATGGAACATATTAATGATATTTTTTGACATTTTGCTCGAAGGAGGTTAGGGAGTTAACACAGTACTTCCCAAAGCGATAAGACCTAAGGTGATAAACAACTACTTTCTCCGTCCCAAAATATTATAACCTACTAGTAGATTGGATATTACATAATAGTACGAATTTGAATAGCTTTGCAAGGACATTCTGAGAAAACAGATCAAACATGGGTGTTGAGTAAAATTAGCAATTCCCTGCGAGCTACTTCTGCTCATATCTATTTAGCCCCTTTGATTTGTAGAAAAAATATAAAAAAATTAAAAGATTTTAATCCTATAAAAAATTTCTAAGAAAATCTTTGAAATAAAGGACTGAATCCTATCTTTTTCTTTCAAACTCCTATGAAATGGACAATCCTATAAATATTTTGGAAAAAATAACAGTATCACGCCTCCTTTTTTCTCTTTAATCCTATGTTGCAATCAAGCATCTTTATGAAATTTCCTGTGGTTTATCTTCCAGTATGAATTGAGAACCCATATCACTTGAATTCTATATTTTTTCTATTATTGTGTTTTGAGTTTCCTACATTTCAAAAATGCCTTATACGGTAGCTCCTCACTATTTCTCTATTCTTTTACTAAGCCAAGACAAGCTAATTGTTTCTAGCTTCTGGATTAGGTGCAAATGTTACCGAATTCTCGACTGTACCAACTATCGTTTCCTTTTGTACCGATTATTTTATTCATATTCTGTATTGTACGGAAATAGAATGGAAATAGTATATGGTTTTTTGACCATTTTAAAGATATACTATTTTGTCTGGAATTTCGAAAAAAAATGAAGAGCACCTGTAATCCATTAGAATAAAAATTTTAACCATAACCATTATGTGTCATCAGTGCTGATGCAATAATATTATTATGAAGTATTATTTTAATCTTCACTAATAGTTACATGTGATGTGAATCACTATAACTTATCATTCCATTGTGATAAGAAGTTTCCGAGGCTCTATTATGATATTTTCGTTTTCAATATTTTTTGATGTTCTAAGTAGTATCAATGTTGTTCTTGTTTCTGGCTCTACCATTTTTATTCCATTTCGGTTGTTTTTGATAAAAAAAAAGTAGTAGAAATGGTTTGAGCATTTTTTTTTACCGTTTTTATCCCTAGTTGGACGATTAGTCCATGCTACAAATCGTGTTTCTTCTCTCATAGACACATCAATGTAATTACTTTTATCCTTTGAATGATTGATCTTTGTATAAATTATCCCTCTTATATTGCGAAGACATCAATCTTTGGATGATTTGATCTACGATGCCAGTTGTCTCTTTATAGCATTTTGGCGAGGCTTTTTTTTTTGCCAAGGTGTTAATTTTCTTTTCTCGTAATCATCTATGTTTTTACTCCTACTTATTAAAATATATAATTGACAATTCTTTTGCTGGTTTTGTTTTTAAAAATATACTATCTCTGTCCAAAAAACTTTATTTTTAGTATATCTCACACATACCAATATAAAACTAAAAGACTAGAATACACTCCACTTTATTAAACTCCCATGCACCTGTTGCTCACTTTAATAAACTCTAATACATTTAATTCACTACGTTAGTAAACTCTAATACATTAATTGCTCTAAAAATAAAGTTTTTTAGGTCAAATAAGATAGATAAAAGATAAACTTATTTTGAGATGAAGGAAGTATATAGCATTGCATTCTTTTGAATTGTGATGACACAAGGTATCTTGTCTACTCCTTCCATCCTAAAATAAGTTCATCTTTAACTTCTACTATTGTCCCAAAATAAGTTTACTTCTATTTTCGTACACTCTCGATCCACAAATTGATAAGATTTATTACTTTCAATATCCCTTATATGTTCATCCGCCAATACTATTTTTCTGTTAATAAGGGTTACTTGGTCTTTTTCCTCCACCTTAGTTTTACACTCATAAGATTAAAAATGAAGTTATTTTGAAACGGGGGAAGGAGATTATTATGGATGGCCTCAGCTGTATGGAGCTTACAAGCATACCGTGGGCTAATGATTAAATTGAGTCAAGGACTGCTAAACACGGCCCCCTTCTGCAGTTCCCTTTCCGCCTGAGCCTTCTTAATTTTCAGCAGACAACCTACGTATTTTTCTTTTAAAATAAGATATATCCCGCCTTTACATCCAAATCGAATATACACAGTCTCCACAAGTCATCCGAATTAGGATCATCGAATCTGAGTGGGCTGCGTGCACGACGATAACGTACGCCAGCCGAGCAACGCACACTGAAGCGTGGCGATCGATACCGCAAATGAGAAGGTCATGAAAATCGGACAAGGCGGAGTCTAGGGCGCCGCCAATCCTTTCTGGCCATGCCGTGCCTTTGATCGCTTGACGCGCGCGTGCAGACTTGGCCGGCCGGCCGCCGGCCATCGACGTACGGATGGTACCTTCAAGGTAGCCGAGACCGAGGACGACGCCGAAGTCACCACGCCTCGTCCCGTGGCCCGCCGCTTTGGACTTTGTGGGGGCAGATCGGGCCGCGTCCAGGCGCAAGCCGGCCGCGGGACTTCCCACGCTCATGGGCCTGAAAAGTGGGGACGGCGTGGGCTCAACGACGCAACGCAGCACGCAAAGTCGCAAACACAGCTTCCCGTAAAAACAGCTTCCGGCGACTTTTGGTTGATCTGCATCCACCCAAAAAAAAACCCTTAGTGCATAGTATCAAAGCCAAGATAACCAAGACTACGTAGAGATGGCAACCAAGAATGCTCCGTCGGGTAATGCATTTCCATCTCTGTCCCCGCGAGTCAAAAATCCGCCCCCGTCCTATAAAGTACAATGGGAAGAATATTGTTCTCATCTTTGCCCCTGCACGGAGAATTTACCTTAGCGGATTTTCCGTCTCCACTTAAATAACATATGCATACCAAATTACATATATAATGTAACACATATCATCCATACTTTATACCAATATATTAATATATATCCACTAATTCATATGATAAAATAATAAGATTATCATTTATCAAAAACCACAAGAAACATAATTACATGACTTAAAAAAGAACATTAGACTTAGGTCCCTACGTTAATTAATCGAGTCTCCACGGAAAACAGGGACGGAGGTGAAGGACCATCCCCGTCCCCGCAAAACCCGACGGAGATATATGTTTCTCCATTTAATTACTAATGGGAACAAATTCCAACCATCCCTGCCCCTAATGAAAGAATTCCCCACGGGTAAATGGGGAACAGGGCCATTGACATCTCTAACTACATATAGGCTCTTCTCTTATGAGACTATCTTTGGCTTATAAGCTATACACAAAACGAAAAAATCATTAGCACGTGATTAATTAAGTATTAACTATTAGAAACTTGAAAAATAGATTTTCTATAGAAATTTTTTTATAAAAAACATACCGTTTAGTAGTTTAGAAGACATACTTAAAATACGAGAAATAAGCTCAAACTAGAAACACATCTAAACACAGCCTAAGTAGAATGCAACTGAGATGATGGAACGAGATGCTTCTCACAGAACGGACAAGTCACTCAGCGATGCCACGCAAGCGTCCCCGCAGTCACAGTAAAGCACCGACTCGCACACTCCTCTGTATCTATGCTGATCAATGCAGGAATAGTTAGCTTACAATCGTCAAACAGTACATAAATTCCTACACTGTGGCCGTACCATGATTGGCAATGGCAAGTCTGCATTCTGTTGGACTGCTGCAAGCCACGAACGAGTATCACGGTGACGAGAACGGATAACTGGCCCGCCCATAACGCTTGTAATTTCTCCGTTCCAAAATAACTTAATTTTATTTATCTTATTTATCTTATAGAGATTTTATCTTTTGAATAAATTAATATATTAGATTTTGTTAAAGTGAAATACAAATATATTAGAATTTGTTAAATTAGAAAATAAATATATTAGATAAAGTAAAAAACATATATATATTAGAGTTCGATTAAATAGAAAATATTTTAATATTTTAATTTTATATTAGAGTTCATATAGGTGTGCTTTTTCAAGAATACTCTACAGGACAACATCTTCGCTGTTTAAAGCTAACAGAACACATTAAGACATAACCAACTTGTCTTGCAGCTTATGAAAGTACATGCATCTTTACTTAGAGAGGGTTAAAGGTACTCTCCTCCAGTTAACTAATAGCTTGTTCTTCCCAGATTCTATTTCACGAGATTTCCGATCATATAGGTTGGGTTACCACCATAGTATAATTTACATGGGTCTCATATAATTCACATGGGTCTCATACCCATCTCCTTCGATGCATTATCTATCACATTTCGTGATAGTCCCTTAGTAAAGGGATTTGTCAGGTTTGTAAATATTTGAATGTAATCCAATGTTATAACTCCGGATTTCCTCAATTTCCTGACAGACTTCAATCGTCTCTTCACATGTCTAGACGATTTCATATTATCCTTAGAACTGTTCACTTTAGTAATGACAGTTTGATTGTCATAGTTCATAAGGATTGTTGGCACAGGCTTCTCAACCACAGATAGATCCATTAATAGATCACGCAGCTATTCTGCCTCAACAGTAGCAGTGTCTCCTGCCACAAACCCAGCTTCTATGGTTGACCTCATCAAGATAGTCTATTTGCAAGATCTACATGAAACAACAGCACCACCTAGTGTAAAAACATATCCACTAGTGGCTTTGATCTCATCGATATCAGAGATCCAGTTGGAATCACTATAACCCTCTAGTACCGATGGATACCCAGTATAATGAAGTTCAAGGTTCATAGTACACTTCAGATAGCGCATAACTCGCTCAAGCACACGCCAATGATCTTCTCCAGGGTTAGAAGTAAATCGACTTAATTTACTCATAGCAAAGAAAATATCAGGCCTAGTCGCGCTAGCTAGGTACATAAGTGAGCCAATTATCTGAGAGTATTCCAATTGATTCCTAGCTATTCTCTTGTTCTTGCAAAGCAACAAGTTAGAATCATAAGGTGTTGGAGAAGACTTGCTATCAATATAATCAAAACGGTTCAAGACCTTTTCCACATAATGGGACTGCATGAGGGTAATTCTATTCTCACCTCTTATTAGCTTGATGTTCAAGATAATATTAGCTACTCCCAAGTCCTTCATATCGAAATTCTAAGACAAGAATGATTTGACCTTATTTATCACATCAATATTTGTCCTAAAAATCAGTCTGCCATCGACATACAAGCATAGAATAACTCTCTCACTCCCACCATAGCAATATTACACACATTTATTTGCCTCATTGACTGCAAAGCTTGCAGATGTTAGTGTTTTATCAAATTTCTCATGACACTGCTTAGGAGCTTGTTTTAGACCATACAAATATTTTAACAACTTTAGCACGTTGCCTTCTTGACCTTTTACTGTAAACCCATCAGGCTGTTCCATATAAATTTTCTCATCCAGCTCTTCATTAAAAAAAGTTGTCTTAACGTCCATTTGATGAATGAGAAGACCATATAAGGTAGCCAAAGAGAGTAATACTCGAATTGTGGTCAGTCTAACAACAGGTGAGTAAGTGTCAAAGAAATCTTCGCCTTCTTTTTGAGTATAGCCTTTGGCTACAAGCCGAGCCTTATACTTTTCAATGGTACCATCAGGTCTAAGCTTCTTCTTGAACACCCACTTACAACCCATAGGTTTGTACCCATAAGTAGCTCGGTCACCTCCCAAGTCCCGTTAGTGATAATGGAATCTATTTCACTACGGATAGTCTCCTTCCAGTAGTATGGATCAGAGGATGCATAAGCTTCTAAAATAGACTTAGGAGTATTATCCATAAGGTACAAAGTGAAATCATCACCAAAGGACTTAACTATCCTTTGTCTCTTACTCCTCCTAGGAGTTTCACTATCATCCTTCTCAATGACAGATTTATGTAGGTGTTCAAATTTTTCAGGTGGTGTGATTGAGTTGGAAATCATTTCAGAAGGTTAAGTACAGGTGTTATGTATATCCTTCATTAGAAAAATGCTCTCAAAGAATATAGCATCATGAGACTCCATAATTGTACCAACATGCATGTCAGTTACCTTAGATTTAACTATTAAAAATCTATAGGCAATGTTATGGTGAGCATATTGTAGAAAGATACAATCCACAGTCTTATACCTAAGCTTACGCTTCTTCGTTATTGGTATATTGACTTTCGCCAAGCATCCCCATGGCGCAAGAGAGTGATGGTTTTCTTCCAATCCATACCTCGTATATAGTTTTGTCCTTATTTCTGTTAGAAACTCTATTCAATACATGATTTAAAATTAGCAAGGCCTCCCCCCACCATGCCTCGGGTAATCCCATAATATCTAACATAGTATTCACCAAGTCAGTGAGCGTGCAATTTTTCCTTTTGGTAATCCCATTAGACTTGGGAGAATAGGGAGGTGTCCTCTCATGTATAATTCCATATACCTCACAGAATAAGTCAAATTCGCTTGAGAAAAACTCTCCACCACGATCTGATTTAAGTCTTTTTATCTTTCTGTCAAGTTGTTTTTTAACTTCTGCCTTATAAATCTTATAATAGTCTAGAGCCTCATCTTTCGTTTTTAACAAGTAGACATAGAAAAATCTAGTAGCATCATCAATTAAAGTCATGAAATATCGTTTTTCACCCTTCGTCAACACCTCATTCATTTCACAAAGATCTGAATATAGAAGTTCTAGTTGTGCCAAGTTTCTTCCCTCGGCAGCCTTATAAGGTTTACGAGGTTGCTTTGATTGCATACAACTATGGCACATAGAACCTTTGACAATGAAAAAAATTAAAATTAAATTAATACTAGAAAACCGAGACATCAAACCAAAATTAATATGACATAAACGTGAGTACCAAACATTGGCCTCATCATCCACACTGCCACAAATATGGTTCACAGACTTATTACTGAAATCAGAAAGGGAAAAAGGAAACAAATCCCCGTATTCATAGCCTTTACCAATAAAATATCCATGTTTGGACACAACTACTTTATTAGACTTAAACACCAACTTAAATCTGTCTCTGCACAAACGGGCGCCACTAACAAGATTCTTGCTGATAGTAGGGACATACTTCACGTTTCTTAGCTGCACAATCTTTCCTGAGCTAAACTTTAGCTCTATCGTGCCAAAACCATGAACACTAGCATGCGATCCATTCACCATTAAGACGGATGAATCCCGAGTGACCTGATAAGAAGAAAACAACGAGATTTCAGCACAAACATATACATTGGCCCCCGTATCAACCCACCAATTAGTAGACTGAGTAACCGAAGGAACAGTAGGTAAATTACCATATTCGGTCCCATCTCTAGTGTTGCCAATGGTCACGTTGACAGATTTAAAAGTCTGTCCTGCAGATGCCTTAATTCCTTTGCGTTGTGGACACTTCTTGGCCAAGTGACCAGGCAAGGCACACACATAGCAAGTTCTTTCCTCCTGATTGTTGTTCTTATTCTTTTTCTTCTTGAAGTTGGTGCTCTGATGGGCTTTGACAAATTTTTCTTTGTTCTTGTTCGATGGCTTCTGCATCACATTGGCACTAGACTACCCACCATCGCCTTTAGACGCAGCGTCCTTTTCCCAAGCTTTCTTCTCAACATCAAGAAAAGCAATGAGACTTTCAACGGAATACTCATGTCTCTTGTGTTTGAGCGCACTACCAAAACTCCTTCATGAAGGAGGTAGTTTCACAATAATGCACGTAACCACAAACTTGTCAGGTAAGGTACACTTTAGGAGTTCAATTTCCTTAGCGATAGTCTGTATGTCATGAGCCTGATCGACCACAGAACGATTGTCAACCATCTTGTAATCGTAGAACTGCTCTATGACATACAGATCATTGCTAGCATTAGTAGCACCGAATTTGGTATTCAGTGTATCCTACAACTCCTTAGCGTCTGTCATGTGCATATACACCTCGACCAGACAATCACCAAGAATGCTAAGAATGCATCTTACAAAGATAGTAGTGGCTTCCTCAAATTCCTTCTATTGTTCAGTAGTAAGAACTCTTTCAAGTTTGCCAGTACTAACCCATAGTACTTTCATAGCCATGAGCCATAGAGTGACCTTAATCTGCTATCTCTTGAAGTGCATACTGGTGAATTTATCCGGCCTCAGCGCATCGGCAAATCCAGCCATAGTAAAATCACAGCGCTTATAATAAGGTTTTTGGATTGTTTAAAAAATAAGCACATGTAGATTTAATTTATTCCATAAATAAATTATAAAATTAACCACATAAACTAGTAGAACCATCTCATACAATCTAGATATGTATACAACAGAACAATACATGAATAAATTGAATACGTAAAATATGATGAATACGTATCGACGATTCTGTTCAGAAGGAGGGCTCGAAGCAATTGTGCTCAGAGCAGTAGCACGCACCACACGTACAAAGCACGGTATAGGATGGTGACGATGATGCGCAGCACCCGAACGTAGAGGAAGACGAGCCGTGGTGGATAAAGAACAAGCAGTTGCGCGGAGCGCTTCCCAAAAGCCTTATTCGTCCTCTCCTGGTGCAGGAATTCACGAGTACGACGGTTCTGGAGACCTGCTCTTTCGATTGCTGGTGCACGCTAATGAGCGAGATGGAGTAGACGACGTGTGGTGGCGTAGTACCGAGGAGAGGCAAACCTCTAGATTATTTTCACGTGTGTTGCATAGAGGTGGCGGTTCGATATTTATATGACGTGTGATCAGGACGTCTTTTATAACCTGTAACCGAACCGGTTATGTCGCGCGTAACTTACCCGGACTACACACTAGTCCAACGTGAGTTCCAAAACAAACACCGGAATATCCGTTGGATACAGCAAAACAGCAGGAGAGGTGAGCGCACGCGTGTTACTTTAATTCTCTCCACCACACATTGCTCAAGTGGCTAGAAGAGCACTCACCCTTTTAAGGAGGTCTTTCTCTCTTAGAATAAGTAAGTTGATAGTAAAGTTCATATGCATATTTCTTATAAGATAGACTTTTGAGATTTTTCTAGGAATGATTCTTCAATTGGGCCCTAGGCCCACTAATAATTCCAACACCATCATCGTCTTCTAACTCGAGTACACGTGTAAATAGTTTCCTCTTTTGGTTCCTATGGAGAACATTGTTTTCTTGTCATTTCAACGGTAATTGAATTGATCCCTTGTCATGATCCTATAAAATCCATTCGTTCATGCATGAGTAAATTATGTAGGGTTTGCACAATAGCAGCGAGACAGTGAGGACAAAGAGAGAAAGATGAAGACGAGAAATAGAGGTACAAATTAGTGTGCACATGTCATCATGACATGGATCGATAAGTATCACGAGCATGAACACACAAATGACAAGGTGGACTCTTAAGGACTCTCACTTCCTTCTCCATAGACGTAGGAAAATTTGAAAAACCAAAAGGATGAAGAACAATCTTTCGTTTGGAACCTTAACAATAGTATGAAGCAAAAAGAGGGAGGGTTTTGCACAAGAACAACATTTTACAGTTTTGGAGAGCGTACTGGGATGCACCTCAATTTTTAATATTGATTTGTGGTACCTCTTGTCTCTTAGCATGGACGGATCCAGGCCAATCATATCTCTAATACATAGTAATTAACACGGTTTATTACAATTCTACTCGTGTCAGCTAACCCCATTAAAAGGAGCTGGGTTCACCCTTGCCTGTGCAAAGTGCATATGTAATTAGCTTGTGCTTCCAATGAATCTAGGCGCTACATCGCATGGAAAGACTCGACGGCAGCGTAGGGTTGGCTGTCGGGGTTGGGATGCAGAGCTAACCGAGCAGCGAGCATTGCGTCATCCGCATCTAGAACACTGGAGCCAGGGGCACCAAAAGAAGTGCGGGTGCAGGCGTCAGCGAATGCGCGTTCGCGAGCAACGAGGGCAGCCTCACACGTGACAAGGGAGGCGTCAGGCGGCGCCAGCACCATGGCATCCACCTTGGCGCGACGGGGCGATCTCCGGGTCGGTCTGGGCGGAGCGAGCGGCCAGGGCAGTGGCCTCCTCCTGGGCACGGCAAGTGGCCGCCGCGGCCTCCTCCTGAGCGCGGCGAGCGGCCTCGGACGCTTGCTCGGCCTAGGCACGGCGAGCCAGCTCTCAGCTTGCTTCTCTTTTTGCATATTTGAGGCTTGTACGCTACAAAACTCATTCCAAACAAGCTACTTGGGATGCTATTGTTGATGAATGGTGCTAACCGAGCCTTAGAGGGACTAACCAACCTTTTCTTTTTCATTGGATAATTTGTTTTGATAGCTTGTATGCCACAGTTTGATGCTAACTATGCTAGAATCTTGTGAGAGAGCACAATAATACATCACTTTGTAATTAGTTGTTGGTTTCAACATTGTATGAGCAATATTTCCTTTCTAAGAAATAAATACTGTCATTTGCGATGTCTGTTCATCTCTTTTGGTCTTTGAGTGGAATAATTTCTATGATTTGAACATTGGGTGCAATTTATGTGCATAGTTGTTGGTGTTTAAAAACAGGAAGAGGATTTTTGGGTTTGTTAATAAATGAATTAAACATTTCCCTCCTGTATAAAAGAAAAGAACGACGTAGGGGAATACCCCCTGCATGCTAGATAGCATGCCATGTTGGCATGGTCCTCTACTGGAAAAAAACATACCGAAAGATTTTTCCCCTATGTTCTCAAACGTAAAAACATAGGGCATTTTTCTTTCCGACGTTCGTTTCTCTAATAATCTTTCCCTACGAAATACGGTAGGGGAACCATTTTTCTACTGTTTTCTTGTCTTTTTCTACTAAAACAAAAGGTAGGCAAACTTGAGAATTCTTGTAGTGATGGGAGGCCTTGACCATGGTGAGATTGGCGGCGAGTAGGGTTGGGTGGAAACATGGAGTGGAACGAAACAATCTGATACCATCTTAGCGAGATAATTACTGTGATAGATTAATTGAGAGATCAATGTTACAATATATAGTCAAGCACTTGCCATATCTCTACAATCAATTTATGAAAATAGAATCAGGAGAGATCGGCATGGCCACTAGACACGAGATCACTAGTAGCAGCAGACGCGCTGCATAGGGCCAGACTGAGAAATCCATGGCCCAAGAGAGGCTCAAAGACGTTCCCAAAAATTAAATTTTAAGATTTAAGTTAAAAATAGACCTTCAACAGATACCTAAACATAAATCCATGGTCCAAGAGAGGCTCAAAGATATTCTCAAAAATTAAAATTTTGAGATTTAAGTTAAAAACAGACCTTCAACAGATACCTAAATATATCCCTAAAAATTTCCTATGTCCAATCCAAACCTAAAAGTAAGCTAGATTTAGAAAACCTATTGGCGTCTCTAATCACTGTGCTCGCCGAAAAATTTTACCACTTACGCACCAGGAATTCTCCGCCGTGTCTTTTTTTCCTCTCGACGCCTTCCGCTCGCGCCGATTTTTTTACGCCGCCTGTCGCAGTCGCTTGATTCTCACACCGCCGCAAGCCGTCGTCAATCTGTCTCTCCACCGACTGTGATTAATGACACGTTCGGCTAGGGGGATCGACAGGACCTTCCGTTTCTCCACAGGCTGATGGCAAAGTATTCCGCCAAGGGCACTATAGCCGGCGACGTGTTAAGCAGCGGCGTCAACGAGGATCCTCTTGATCGGTGTTCACACGGAGGTACGGTGTCGTGAAAAGAAAACGATCGCAAACAAACGTTGGGACTATCTATTCTACATGGCCAATAAATTAATTTTTGGGATCTAATTTTTGGATCACTCTTGGAGATGGTAAAGTTTTTTGAGTCTAAAAATTTTTAGGATAATCCCAATCTAAAGTTTTTAGAAACTAATTTTTAGACTTCTCTTGAAGATGCTCAGTCTAACATTATATATGGAAATTTACTTGTAAGAATCTTTGTGTACGCAAATTGTATATGGTTGGAAAATTTATCTCTAGGACAAATGGGGCGAACAGTGACATGTTAGAGGATAAAACTTGAAGGATCGTTAGTTTGGGTAGCCCCCGACACAGATCATAAGCAGGGAAGGATAAGAGGATGGCAAATTAAAAAAAAAAATGCAAAGCAGATAAGCTAAGCTACTCAAATTGGTTTGTCTTGTTTGTGGCCTTACTGTCCTGCACTTAGCTTCTGTTCTCGTTGTAAACGCCCACTTGATCTTGTTGGTTCTTAGGTCCTATTTGTGACTTTTGCTTATTCCTTTGTTTTTCGCAAACACGTTTCTCAAATTATTAAATAGTATATTTTTTAAAAAAATTTCTATAGAAAAGTATCTAAAAAATCAAATAGACCCTCTTCAAGTTTTTAATAGTTAATACTTAATTAATCACACGCTAATAATATTTCTTGTTTTACGTACACGAAGAAGCCTTCCTAAATACACCCTTAATAAAGTAATGGGCTCAAAAGCTTGAGATCTCTTGGAGAGATATGCTTAGGTATATCATCCTCTTTCAGTTAAAAAAGGGCACCTAATTAAACTATGATACATGTTTTGACTAGATATTCTACCATTTGTCATGCATAAAGTACATACAAAAATTAAATACTTCCATATTCACATATTATTCCTATACCATGCCTTCAGAGACCATAATGTGATTTTATTTGGATTCAGCCTGCAAAACAGGGTAATTTATTGAATTCATAATTCAATTTTAATATAAAGATACGTAAATCTTGAAAATTTGCTAAATCCAGAAGAAGCATATTCGGAGTTAAGACCAAATTGTTTGTGGAATGAATTGGGGAGACTCATTTGGATTTTACTCAGCTCAGTAAACAGTTTGTAAGACAACAGTATTTGTACTGTAACAAGGTCATTAATTAACGAAGGATATTCGCTGTATTGCTATTTTTGACGTTGTTCTGAATTTACCTTGTGCAACTCAGGTACTTCGCTTAGCAACACGGAGAGTTCCTAGTACCTACAGGTCCCAACTTGTCACACAGTTGCACTTTTAGGAGGGCAAAATGTGTGGCGATTTGTTCTGCACACGACTCGATTAATCCCCCTGCACTAAAAAAAATCGTTAGTTAAGAATTTTGAATAGCCGTTAGAACTTATTTACATCAGACTAATCCCATGCATGTGTTTTGTATATTCTCGCAGTCAAGTTGAAGGCCAATAATTGGCAAACTATAATCGCGATTTATGTGCGCATCAAATCAAGCATGTTAAGTCAATAATATACCCACATGCATGAGAGCACAGAAGGTGCCATTGCCCTGGCGTCCCGCAAGCCAGTACAAAACGGCACTCGGCACTCTAGATGACGCCTAAACAGTAAACAACTCTTAAGGCTACAGCCATACCGATGTACACATATAATATATGCGTAAATTCATGGGAAAAACTTGGATTGTGCGTGGTGTCCTACGACCCATATGCTCCCAATCTGTCGCCAACACACGCAGCTGGTGCCTGGTCCCTAAAGCTAACCTCCCATGAAGATCTTTTTTAAGACTCACATGCCGATTCTTTAATATCATCGACGTAAATTAAACTGTGCTAGTTAGAAACCAATGGAAAGGCCATATATACCAGGAATAATATTGACCTGACTCAACTAACCTCATCGCGAAATATGTGTGCCGGCCGGCGGCCCGGCGTGTAGATTTGTACTTTAGGTGATGAGGTGGCACTAACTTATACATCCACATGCATGGGTTACCAACCATACTAAAAACTTTTCTGCCACTAACTACACCTTACCATCTCTGATCTATATATGTTATGACCAATCTCCCGGGATGGTACAACCTTGCGTAGTAATATAATATTGTTGTAGGGATTGCTGATGAATCACATATGGTGATCATATATATGAAAAGGAGCCATTGGGGGAGAAAAAAGGTAAACGGCTGAAGACAACAAGAGACAGAACGGTAGTTAGCTCGTTAATTCTAGAATATTTGTCATGCGTTGCATGATTGTGTCCATGGTTCTTTTGTTTTTTTTTTTTGGGCCGGTAACGTCCATTGCAAATTGGAACAAGTTGTGCGCATAATTTTGTGCTGTGGCTCGCTAAGCTGTGGTTAATTTCTGGAGAGCGAGCTGGTCGTTTTTTTAATGTTAGTTAAGAATAACATATTATTAAAACAGGGGCAAAAGATATATTTCAATAAAGCCTTTGAAAAAATGTCCATAATTTAGAGTGGAATTGGTATTTTTTAAATATTCAATTTATTTCTATAATCTAGTAGACACTACTATGAAACAGCTAATTACAGGCGGTCAAAACAAGTTTTTGTAGGCAACAGGCCGTGCTGTCTGTAACTAAAGGTTTGTGAAAATAGAGCATTTTCACAGGCGTATGGTCAACCGCCAATGAAAAGGAATCTTCACATGCGGCAAGATTAAGCTGACCGATTAGGATAAGAATTTTTGGCGAAAAAAATGAAATAAAAAAATGATTCACCATCGTAGTGCCCACCGTCGTCGTGCTGTGTCATCACCATATCCACCGTTGCGTTGTTGCCGAGCGTCCGCTGGATCCACCATGCTCCTAGGCCTGTCGCCGTCGTCGTCGATCAACTGTGCTCCCGGGCCCGCCACCGATGTCGTAGATCAACCACGCTCCCTTGTCCGCAAGAGGCAGCGGACGTCGCTGCCATGCTGCCAAGGCCCACCAACGTCGGATCCGCGCCCCGAGGCTTGCCGGTGTCGGATCCGCGCACTCGAGGCCTGCCCGTGCCGGATTCATGCTGCCAAGGCCCTAGCAGATGTCCCCGCCTATGGGCATCCTGAAAGTGCATTATGAAGTAATTATTATGAAAATACGAAATATCTAGATGGATATGGTCTCGAATAAAAACCGAATAAATACGGTAACCATCCATCCTTATCGCAGTCTTGTCATAATCTTTACCCACTCAAGATACAAATCCAACGCGCCGAATTCAGAAATAAAGAGATATTTGGAGAGTTGATTCACCAGTCCCAAACAGCGAAGTGTGCCCGTCAAACCACACGAAGGTGACGACTAAACACGATACACACTTCTGGGACATGGTCTACGGTTGAATCAGCGTCCATGCATCTCATCATTTCTAAATTCATACTCATGTTCAGCTAGTTCCCAGAAAAGCGACTAGCCTCACACTTTCATCACAAGCAATTGATAAACATCACAAGTACTCTAAATATGGATAAACGAGCAGCAGGGTTATAAATATTACATAGAGGGTTTACACCCTAATTGACCACAAAGTGACACAAAAGATAGCAGCAGAAAATATAAACCTCAAGGGTAAAACCAGTGGCGCCATACCCATCCCACAAGGCAACCGACTAGGGCAGAACTTAACTTCAACTACGCATTATCCTCGCCACCCTCGGCGGGATAACAGTAGACCACATCAATATCGTCGTTGTCCTCACCTGAAAGATGCAGCGTGAGTACACAAGTACTCAGCTAGACTTATACAATAATAATAGTTCAAAGGAGTAATGCTAGTCTCTACATCAAGCAGTATGGCTATGTCGATCTGATTTTGCATAAAGCTGATTTTATTGAGCAAGTACTACATTTAAAACATAAGCATTTGCAAAATATAGCAATCTGAAATTCTAGAACAGCAAGCTTATAGTTCTAAAACTAGAATATAAATGAGCACAAACCATGCTCTAATCATTATCCATGGACCACCATTGCCCAATTATATATGCTACATAAGCATACCATTTTTCATGACTAAACCAAGTCATATTTAACATCAAAGCCTTTTATATAAATCCATCCATCCATGACTATCCTAAGTCATGGTATAACAACATAATCCCATAACCACATATCCCAAGTTGGATGCTAACATGAGTAACTAACACATCAAGCGGTTGTCCTGTAACCGTGGACACGGCTATTCGAATAGTTCTTACTCTGATCAGAGGTGTACATCTTTACCCACACGATGTGATAGAAGCCAAACAGCTACACTCTAATTTGATCCGTACCCGTCTGTCGGAGGATGAAACCTCGACGGCGGGAGGTCTGGAGACCCCCCTTTGAGATTCGGCCAGGGGAGTAGTTCTCAGGCGAAGCCGGCGTTAGGGTGTAGAAGAAGGATATGCGAAGAAGACGTAAAAGAAACAGAGGAGTCTGGACCGTCCGAAGCGGTTCCGGACCGCCCGAACCGGGCAGATCGCGCGGGGAAGAAGGGATCGATGCACAAGGAAGAGACGAGGATTTAAACAGGTTCGGACCGCCGGAGCGTAATACCCTACTCCTGTGTGTGTTTTGCTATGAGGTGGATGAATGTGGTATTGTGGTTACAAGGTGTATCTAGCTCACGGCCGGAGCCGGAGAAGAGGAACAGTGGCTAAAGAGTGAGCTCGGGAGCAGATAGCTGAGAGTTAGAGGTTCTCCGTTCCGTCTGTCTCCCCCCCCTTTTCATCGGCTTGGATCCTCCTTTATAGAACTAGGGGCGTCCACAGTGCCGGTACGCGGAGGGAGATATCTTCCGGTGAGTTCTCCTGTGTGCCCCTCCACCTGCGGTGCCCATGCCGGAGTTGGAGGAACGTCCCGTCGCCCCTGTTCGCCTGCAACGCCCACGCCAGAGCAGGTGTTGCTGCTGCACGTCGTCGTGAGAGGATGGAGCGGAGAGATGTGACGGCGCACGCCTCTGCCGCCTGGTCGTGGAAAAAGGGGCCTGCATAGTCAAAAGCTTCTGACTACACAGTGAACGAAGCCTCCATAGTCAAAAGTCTTCTGACTGCACGGTCGGAGGTCCACGGGGGGCCATCGGGAGACGCCCACACGTGGCAGAGTAGTTGGCGAGTTGGTCCGCGGAGTCCTTCCAGTGAATCGGCATCAGCATCGGCAGTCGGCAGTCAGCATCGGTAGTCGGTCAATCGGCCCCGGGCCTAGGCGTCGGCACCCAGGATCAGAAGGATCGGCACCCGGGCACCGGAAGGATCGGCACCCGGGCACCCGGGCGATCAGCACCCGGCCGTCGGGCCCGGGCATCGGCGCCCGGCTGTCGGACCCCGGCATCGGCGCCCGGGGCCGATGGAGATGGCGCCCCGGGCGCCCAACGGGACATTGACCATAGCCGGTCTTCTCTTCTGCAGAAAGTGGGCCCGGAGGGGCTGACATGGCCGGAGATCCACGCGTCCCCGCAGAACGTGGGACCCCCAGTCCCACTTCGCCGACACCGTCGGTACCCACACTCTACATATTGAGTGCGGACTAGAGGTCACAACAGAACCTTTTGCACGCTTAGCCCCAACCACCTAAACCACGTCTGGGCCCCCGACGACTTAGTCACGTGCGTGCGTGGCAACTAAGGCGGGCTCACCGTCGCGGGAGGCACCTCCGGCCAAAACCAGACTCGCTCGAGGCCCTCCAAGGACTCTCCGTTCTCACGACTGACGGACGGGCGTAGATGGGCGCAGCCTCCCGTGCTACTGAGTTAAGCCGTCCCATACCGACGTGTGGAAGTACTTAGGGTGCTTGAATAGATGTCAACATGTTCGGTCCTTAACGACCCAGACGGAGCTACTTGTATCGGGGAAACACCATCCCGTCATTGCCCTATCATCCGTCCAAGTCAAACATATTTTCAATTATTATTCAGAGGTTAATCTTTTCAGATTTTAACCCATCCATTCGCTTTAAACTAGTTTTAAACCGATAGCTCCATCTATCGGATTTCTCTAAGTCTAGAAATAAGCATGGCTAAGCGTTCGGTAAAATAAAAGTATGCCAAAGTCCTTAACCAGGGGTGACAAGGTAACAACATGGAGTCAATGACCAAGGAATGGAAATGCATACAATTGGGTAATATAGACTCTACCCTTTTTCCCATTTTAAACAAAATCGAAACATACATATAGATATTTCCTTCGCAAACAAATCAATTTATGGAAAGTATAGGTTCAATATGCTTAGATGATTGCTCTAGATGCTTGCCTTGCTGCAGTGAGTGGTCACACTCAACCTCTGGTTCTTGCTCCACGTACTCCGAATTGTCTGAATCTACCGATAAAAGGCGGATATGCAAATAAGAATCAATTAAATATGCTTATGCAAAAAATAATTAATTAATTATGAGATAAATACAGTAGGTAGGTCATGTCTAACAAGATTTTAGGAGAAAGAACCAAGTCATTTGCATCTCTGGATTGGGAGATACAAAAATAACAAGCGAGCAAGGCTGAAAATAACAGTTTTGTAAATATTTATATTGTAACCTTGAGTCATTATATTTGGCTGACATTTTCTATTAAGATTTCAAGAAGGCATGCATTTTTATATAAAAGAGCATAACCTACTGGTTCCAACTAAATTTGGTTCACTAAAATTTGATTTAAAATGATTTAGTTGTGAATTTTACAAGTTTATCAAAAGAGGGGTTAGAAATTACTTTGGGCCTATTTTGGGAGGTATTTTGTCAAATACAAATTATCCATAGTAAAGGTTACAATTTTCTGAGTTAAAAAAAAGTGGTTTCATATTTTTAGCAGTTAGGATGAATTTTCTAGAAATTTACAAAGTGTTTAGGTCCAAAAATAAGTTATTTTTGCTTCATATTATTTTATGGATATTTTCTGTACAGAAGTGTCATATTTTTATTTGATAGAAATAAAGTTCACAAATTTACAGAACTAAAAAAATTAGTTTCACTCAAAAAGGAGTTAAAATGAAAAAGTTATGGATTTACAAAGTTTAACTATTTTTCTGTTGTAAATTAAATCCTTTAATTATTTTCCTATTTCTTTCTTCTTTTCTCTTTTCCTCCAGCTCGGGCCCACCTGTCTGCGGCACAGAACAGAGGAGGCGAGGACTGGCTTGGCCAACGGTTCTGTTCGCCGGCGCCGGCGGCAAACGGCGGCGCGGCTGGCGTCGCGGCCAACAGAGAAAAGGTAGAGGAATATGATGCGAACACATCAATGGTCTTCTCATCACCTTCGGTGGCCGGAATCTCGCCGGCGGCGATCTCCAGCGGCGGCTGCTTTCGGGTTGCACATGGATGTGCCAAAACAGCCACAAAACAAGCGAGGAACTGCATGGAAAGGGTGCTAGGGGTCTTCAGGAGACTCACCATGCACCGGGATAGGTTGGATGAGCTCGCACGAGGCCCGACGACGGCGGAGTACTCCCGGCGGCGGCAAAAACCTTCGGGTTCACGTGGTTGGCTCGACTCGCTGCTTGCATGGTGGAAAAAACATATGCAGGAGGTTAAGGAGGTCACGAGGATGCTACCAGAGTGAGGAATCGGTCTAACTCTCACCGGGGAGGGAGGAATTGATGGCGGCGGCTCAGATCGGCGCCGGGGAAGGTGACGGTGGATCTCGAGCTTCGGGGTACCGCGGCTTGATTCCTTCGGTTGGCGGTCTTCTGGAGGCAGGGCGATGGTTTTGGCGCAAGGGCTCGGTCAGACTTGCTCCGAGGCGGCCGGAACGGCGGGGCGACACCGGCGGCAGCGCTGTAAGGAAAAGACAGAGCACGGCGGCGCCACGGCGACTTCGGCCAGCAACCCTAGGGCAACCAAGCGCAAAAATGGAATGGTTAGGAGTGGTGGATCGTGTTCCGATGGTTGGGAAAGGATGGTGCTCATCAGAACAAGCTCGAGCTCAAACGAACACCTTCGACAGTGGGAAGAATGAGCTTGCCGGTGGTGATCTTTGGGGATTCTGTGGGTTTCTCCAGTGGGAACGTGGAGAGGAAAGGAAGAAGAGATGGCTGGCCTGTTTTGAGGCGAAATGGCCGAGGTTTCCCATGGTGGAGCTCATCTATGTCTCTGTGTGCTATGAGGGAGAGGAAGAACAGGGTGCTGACACGTTGGCTCATGCACTGCTGAGTTTCTTCGGTGCTACCGTGCATGGGTGGGTCCCACATGTAAGACAACCCTTTTCTACACATTCTTGGCTAAACTTAGCCTATGACTTGTGGGTCCATGAAGGGAAAACCTAGGAAGAAGAGAGGAGTATGGGTAGGAATGTTGTTGAAACACACTGTCCCATGCTGTGCTATGGCTTACAAGTGGGCCAGGGTTTTGTGGGTCCCACTTGTAAGTGAAATAGAGAGGAGAAACCTCTAGAAACTAAGTCTTGTAAGCTGTATAGACAGCTGTCTTGCATCTGTGATTTCAGTAGGTTAAAAAGAAATATAAATTATGGGAAATTTATTGGAGGTAGAGAAAGAGGTGTTTAACCTTCTGACAAAATTTCAGGGTTAGACGTGGTTTGGTTAATCCTTGGTGAAAACGCAAATTAGGCATACTGATTCAGTTTTTCTGCAGTGTGATTTATGTCCCTAGGGCTTTGCTCCTATTATTTTATGTGACTTATTTGGGAGTTAAATTGAGCCAAAATTACTGCTAGTAGGGTTCATGTTGGCACACACTTTGGAAAAAGGGCTCTGTCTAATTAGTCCTCATTTGTATTTGGTGGATTTTAGAATTAAACCAAGTTATTTTAGCTAGCTTCCTAGTTTTGCTGTTTTGAAGGATTTTATTGGGGTATTTACTGAAGTGATAAAATCATGTAAAATTTAAAGTGGATCAATTATGTGGGATAGTGTTTACAGGAATTTTTCTATGATTTTATGTACAACCAAACATCTTTAGAAAATCCTTAGATTATAAAAGTGCATAGGTCAAAGAAAAGGTTCCAGGCTGAAACTTGTTTGAATTTTTAAGAGGTATAAACTAATGAAATAAATTCTGGAAAAATTATATTGATTCATGATAAATAAAATAGTATTTGAATAAATTATTTTCCATATATGCTTCTGTTTACTTTGATGCACATTTTGGTAATGTTTGGTTTCTGCCGATTAGGGTTTAATTATCGAGAGTTTGAAAATATTTGCAAACTTTAATCTCGCATGAAGTGACAATGCAAGAATTTAATTTGTGCACTCTAATGACAGTAGGGCATACACCAATTACCTGAGATTAAATCTAGGGCTGTGACACCGCCATTGTCCAAGTCGCCGCCATGCTGCCGAGGCCCATCGAGGTTGGATCCACACCCCGAGGCCCACCAGCACTGGATCCACGCACCCGAGGCCCGCCGGTGCCAGATCCGCGCTGCCGAGGCCTGAGCAACCATCCCCGCCATCGTTCAAGCTGCCGCGCCCTAGCAGCCATCTCGCCGTGGTCCGAGCCGCTCGCCTGATCTGCCTCTCTCCTTTGCTGCCTAAGGAGGGGAAGGTCAACAGCGGCCGGTGTTCGAGCTCGTGGTGGTGCGCACGGTGGAGAACTGAGGGGAGGGAAAGAGAGGGATGGGAGCGGCCGTGAGGGAAGGGATGGGACTGGGAGCAACAATGAGGAGGGAGGAGAGGTGAGTATCGGTGAGGACAGGCTGATGTTTTATATCTCATGAGTTTCTTAGACCGCCTGCGAAAATAGGCATATTTTTACAGGTGGCTCTCTTAGAAGGATGCCACTGAAAATATGCCTATTTTTCAAATGGACCTCCTATGACGACCGCATGTAAAAATCAATTTTCACGGGCAGTTTGTGACTGTGGATCCATGATATATTTTCACAGGCGGGTCTCAATTTAGGTCGTCTGTAAAAATAAAATGGTGGTGCCTGCGAAAATGGTTTTTTAGTAGTGTGATAATATGCGGTAATAATCTGTTTAATAATCCAAATTAAATAGGGCTAAGGAGGGTTTAAAGGTGGGAAGGGGGTTTGACTTAAGAAGGAGGTTAGCAAGTAAAGCTATGGGATCTTAGGCAGGCGGTGAACAGCAGTGGGGTTAAGAACTAAGTACTTGTAAGATATCGTACATAATAGTGATAAATCTGATAGTGGGCATGGGTTCTAAGACAAAGGAGACACTACATAGGCTTCTCGAATCCATAATTATTACGAACTACCCGGAATCTATAATCACAAATTAAAAAAAAAATCCATAATCACAAACTAAAAAAATCCACAAATTCACGAACTCTAAAGCCCAGGTGGACAGAGGCACACAATGGCCCCTCTGGCCACCGCTGCCGCCTGGACTACTACGCCTCGCCAACGAAGGCCACCAAGATCTAGAGGGCACCGTCTCTCGCGGGGGGCCATCTTGGTGTTGCCGCCCTCCGTGAAGAGCTCACGGGTGGCAGCACAGTGGTGGTGAAGAAAGGAGGAGAACGAGGCTGGACGCTGCTGCCACCTACTGAGGCCTACTAGCACCGGGTCTGTCGCCCACAAGTGTAACGCCCTAGCGTTTAGGCGTAAAATTAATTTAATAAAAATCGTAATTGCAAAAAATCGAGTTTCCTTTTGTCCTTGCGCCGTGTGCCGAGATCTCGTTTTCCTCTCGTTGGATCGATTTCGCATATGACGATTACCCTCTCTCTCGCTCCTGAGTTCCAATTCCGTGAAAATACACCGGCGATCGACTCTCTCTCTCTCCGGCAAATCAATTCCGAAAATGTACTCCGAGTCCTCAAACCCCAATTAATCTTTGAGAATATAATTCCCCCTTCCTTCCAAATAATCCACAAAATACCAAAGTCAATTCCTAATCTGTCCCTTCAAAAAAATCCAAAGTAAATGTATCTTCCTGAATCTGCAAAATGGAAAAAATCTTCTGTTCATCTGGGCCAAATTCCCTCGGCCCAACTCCTGTGTGTCTCCTCTCCCCGGCAACGCCACGCGTCGTCTCCAACGCCCAGCGCCCAACGAAAAACGGAGAAATCGTTGTTCATCATCACGAGCGTTTCGTTCCTCTTTTCTTCTCTCTCGGCTGAACGCCTGTGCTATCGCCGAGTTATAAACTCCCGCGCCGCGCCTTGGATCCCCTCTGCTCCCATCCGCGCTCGGTCTGCCATGGCCGACCGCCAGCTCTGCCATGACTACCGTGGCAACCGTTTTGCCGCCGCGCCGCTCCAAATCTTGTGCGCCGCCTTTTTCTTTTCGCCCGCGTCACCTCAGACCGCCGCAAGACGACGAGCTATGGAGCCGCTCCTCCACCCCGGCTCTGCCTCAGAATAGAAGGCCATAGCCCACCTTTTCGTCCGCCAGCTCTTTTTTTTCCTTCCCGAGCTGACCAGCGCCTAGCCCTCGTTTGGCCGGTACCGCCGACAGCCGAGGACGGCGATCACGCCAGCGACAGCCTCCGCTTGACCACTAGTGAGGAGCTCTTCCTTCTCCACAACGCCAACCAAACTCTCCCCGGCTACAAATACCCCCCCTCCCCTCCCCCGCTCGTTCCTTCTCCACTCTCCATCGCCACCGCCTCTGTGAACCGCTCAGCGTACGGCCGTCGCCCTTCTGCGCTCACGTCCGAGCGCCGGCGAGGGACTCGAGGGCCTGCGGTCGCCATCGTCAGTTGCCTCTTCTCCGCCCGTTCGCGCCGAGGCACGAACGATCACGTTCGTGACGCCGACGGATCTTCACGGCGCCCCTTCGCCTCGGTAGCCTCTCGCGTCCCGTTCTCCCTTCCATCCCCTTCCCTAGCGCTCATAGATGTTTGCCGGTGTCCTATTCGGCTCTGGAGACAGACCGTAAGTTCACCTCCACAGTCGCCGCCTCGCATTTCGCCTGTTCACCGTCGCCCGGCGGGTACCGCCGCCCGTGGCTCATCTCCACTCGGGGAAAACGCTCCTAGGAACCCCAAGGATCTTCCGACGCGAGGAATCGAACTCCAGTTCGCCGTACTTAAAATGCCCAATCTGCCGTCGCCATTTCTCTCCGCCGCGATTCCTCGCCGTCGCCCCCTTTTCGGCGAATCCGAGCCGCTAAACCGGCTTCCATTGGCCTCCACTTCGCTCCGGTGCCTCGCCGTCGTTTCTCTTCCCACGGAACCACTCCAGTGAACTGCAGCATAGTTGACCGTCGAATTATGGCACTGTTCTTCATCTACCTCCCTACGCTCGCGGCGGTGTGAACTCGGTGATCTCTGTCGCCTCGTGCGCGCTCGGCCTACTGGGGACCGTGAGACTGTGCGCGGGCCCGCGTCGAGTCGGTACACCGTGAAACCCTTGGAGCTCCCCGTCCATCGTCCTCCTTGTTGATCCCTTCGGTACACCCGTTCCTTCGTGAACCCCTAGGCTAACAGTGGGTCCTGCATGCCGGCTAGGCCCTGCCGGTCCAAACCACTCGCACCACTGCCCCCGTTTGGGCCGCGCGCCCCGAACGGCCCATGTCCCGCACGGCCGGCCGACTCAGCCCCCGCCTCGGCCAGCTGGGCCGATTCGTTCTGGGCCAGCCCAATTCCTCGCCTCCTCCTGTGCGCGCGCGAGACTCAGCCGGCCAACAGCTGGGCCCCGCCTGGCTGTGGCCCAGAGGAGAAATTCCGGAGAAAAATCATTTCCTAATTATTTCCAATATTCCAGAAAATACTTAAACATTCAAAAATCAATATCTTTCTCTCCGATCGTCCAATTGACTCCGTTCCAGTTCCAGAAATTTTCTAAAAATGAGATCTTTCCGATGGCACCCTTAGAGTTCTGTAATAGGACTATTATACTAGCCTTTTATTGTTTTTCTTCGTATCCCGTGTAGTTTCAGAACCTGAGGAGTCTCCGGACGCGGATTTCAAAGACAAAACTACAGGCCTTAAGCAAGGCAAGTCACCTTTGGTCATCTTGACCCATAATTATGGAACTAATTATTTTAATTGCCAAATCGCATGAATTAGGTTGCACTGTAATCAAAATTCCGGCTGCGGTCGCGAGACGACCGACGGGCCGCCGACCTATTTGCTGCATGACTTCCTTGATTGATTGCGATTCCCTTAAACATCCTTGTCACTTTCCTTGACAGATCCCAGTATCCATGCTGACGGGCGTGGTACCGGTGATCCCCTCTCAAATTTTAAAATATCTACGATAGGTAAAATTGGGTTTACGAAATATTGGAAAACCCGATACCTGGGTCGGTGTCTTATAAATAAAACAAATTGTGAAAACCGTGGTGCAGGGATCGTACCAGTGGGACGAGTCTCCCGCACTGCAGCTAAGGACCGATCCCTTTGAAATTTCATCCGAACATACAATAGTACAACCACATGAGTGATATGGGTCAACTCCTGCTGGAGTAACCAGTCGCCCAGGGACGCCTTGCGTGCCAATAGACTGTGGATCATGCGGGAGGGCGTCGGGGTTGCCTCCTGGGTTCCTGGTACAGCATGGTCGAGGACCTACCCTGTGATTGGTCGTGGACCCCTTCAGTTGGCATGGGTTAACCTGGGTGGACTTCGGAAACGCCTTGTCACGAAAACCCCTAGTCGCCAGTCGTGTTTGTTCAGTCGCGAGCTGGGCGGTAGGGTAAGTCGCGTCGTGTGGGTAAAGTGTACCCTCTCTGCAGAGGTTTAAACTGTTTGAACAACCGTGCCCGTGGTTATGGGCGGATGTGAGGTGATTCCTTAGCGTAGTTTTGTTTGACAACTGTTTGCAAAGGGTGTTTGTGGATTAGGAATCTAATTTCGGAAATGGTGTGATGCTGTTGAGGACAACCGGGCTGTGGGCCCGTTGATGCTGGATCAGCTGGGAGCTGGATCCCCAAGGCCAACTCTTGAGAGTTGTACCAATTCAAAGATTGATACAAATCACTCCAATCCGGACGAGACCGCACCTCGCCCCGATTGTTGAGAAGCACGCACTTAGACTATTCGGAAAGAATTTCAAATGAAACGAACTGTAAAATAACCAGCCATCCTTTGAAGCTTGCATTAACCACTTGAGTTCCCATGACTTGTTGAGTACACTAGTACTCACCCTTGCTCTATATATATGTATCTATCCCCCCAGAGCTGGAAGACGAGCTGGATCCAACTGTCGAGGAGTTCTTCCAGGAGCAGGCTGGCTTCGAGGAGTTTTATGGTTTTGGCTTAGTTCCCGAGTCGCGTTTGTGGCTTTGGGCTAGTTTCCGCTTTCCGCTCTTTTGCTATTGCATCGTTGTGAACTCGGGGTATGTCCGCAGTTCCAACTTGGATGTAAGACTATATCTATTAATACAGACAAGTGGTGCCATGATGGTTCCATCGCCTTTTGTGCCAGCACTGTATTCCTGGGACTGGTACAGGTTTGCAAGTCAATTGCGCGATCCAAACTCGTCCTTCACGGAAGGTCAGTTTGGGGCATGACAAAAGATGGTATCAGAGCATAGGCTCGGCCCTAGGATGAAACCCTACGTGTAGAAAGACCGTAAGGACGATACGTTCATAAAAGATATGTGCAAATAATCTAGGATCTTCTTGCAGCTTCTTTTATTTTAGAAATTTATCAAAAAACAGTTACTGACTTCTTCTCTCCCTCAAAATTTGTAGATGGCCGCTAGTCAGACCATTTCCTCCCACGGTGCGGGAGAGGGTGGTTGCGTTGACCAATTACGCGACATGGCAGGATTCCTTGGCTTCACTCTTCCTGAGTATGCTGGTTACACCTTGTTCGGCCAGCCTCCTCGCTGTGAGCTCACTGTCCACATCTACCCTCGTGGAGGCACCCACGGGATCGGTCTTCACCCCCACACCTTCACCAGGACTCTTCCCACCACTCAGCTGGCTTACCAGGCAGTGGCGTGGACGGCACTCCGTCGCCTAGCCCACACTTACGCGAGTCATCTCACTAGCTCAGCTTTCCGTCTGTTCCCTCGTCTACCCAGTGGCCGCACCGACACTCACTACCCTTGCCCCTACCACGAGTCGCACCCTGCCTTGACTCGCCTCGTGGAGTTGTTAAACACTCAGGCTACCCAGCTTGACTTACTCCTAGAGGCCTACCGTGCACTTGCTCGCCATAGTGCCGCTCTCGAGCGCCGCCTCGCTGAGGAGGGTGTCACCTCTGTGGACACTACCTCCAGGGACTCGGGCCGCCTGTGCCACTCTCTCGCCCAGTCCTTCTACAGCTCTCACGGTTCTGCAGACACGCCTAGAGGGACTCGCACTCCTAGTTCTCGCGTGCGCTACTCGCCTTACTTCTCACCATGCCCACGCCGCCGCAGCCCACCTTACACACCAGGCTACTGTCTAGTCGCCAGCAACCGTGGCCTTCGTCTGATTCGCACCGCTCACAAGAGCGTTGCGGGTCCCTCCGTCCCGGTGTTCCGTTTCACTCCCACTCTGGCAGGGCCTGCTGCGGGTCCTTCTCGACAGGTTTCGGCGTACCCGTCCCGTGCACCGATCGACGTCTCTTTGACCGACGAGCCTACCACCGATGCTGGCCAGTCCGAGGAGCAACAGTAGTGTGTGTGAGCCTGGAGTGCTTAGTCAGACCTTTTGTACCACCGCCAACTCTTTTGGAGTTGTGGCATGGTAGTGCGTGAGTGTGTTTGTATGTGTGTTGCATGGTAGTCTGTGTTGTTGTGGTGTGCGTTCAGTCAAGCTCGGCGCAGCTTTGCGACTTGACGACACCGGTTGTCTTAGGGATGTTTCTGGTTTCAGAAAACTGATTTATGATTAGTGTATGGTATCTGTTGTTATGTTGTTTATTTCTCCTCCCTTAAGTGCTTATCTCACTCTTACCCCGCCCTTTTTTGGGAGATTAGATGGCAGGCCGACGCCATCAGAACAACACCGCCAGCCGTCCATGCCGTGCAATCAGAGTTCCAAACCATTTGGGTTTTGAGGCCAGTCAGGAAGTGCCAGTTGAGGATCAGGTGTCAGAGACCGAACATAGGGGAACTGAAGTACCCGAACCACAGCCAACACCGTATCGTTAGGATCTGCCACCACCTCCACCACTTTAGCATGATTATGGCTATTCAGACTCAGATTCTGCAAGGTCTAGCTCAGAGTATAGCAGGGTTACAGCAGCAGGTTCAAGCCCCCGCTTTCTCGAATGCCCATGGCAATGGCCCCAACCCGAGGTCCAAGCTGACCGACTTCCTCAGATCACGCCCGCCAGAATTTTCCCACACCGTGGAGCCTGTTGAGGCCGATGATTGGCTCAAGGATGTTGAGAGAAAGCTCAACCTGGTGAAGTGTACCCCGGTGGAGAAGACTCTCTACGCTTCTCACTAGCTCAGAGGCGCTACAGCCAATTGGTGGGAGAATTATTGCACTGCTCACCCAGATGCTACCAACATTGATTGGGCAGAGTTTGCTGACGCATTTCGCTCTGCACACGTGCCCGAGAGCACCATTGACATGAAGAAAGAGGAATTCAACAAGCTCAAACAAGGGACTGGAAGTGTAAATGAATACCTAAGTCACTTCAACAAATTGGCTCGGTGCACCAGAAGAAGTGAATACTGACAAGAAGAAGATAAGGAAGTTCCTGAAGGGAATTGCAGTGGGACTGAGGATCCAGCTGATCGCTCATGATTTCCCCACCTTCCAACACATGATCAACAAAGCCTTACTGTTAGAGGATGCCAGAAAGGAAGCAACTGAAGAGTACAAGAAGCGCAAGTCCACTCACACTGGAAACCCACCTCATGGTGCACCTCGCCCTCATTTAGGACACCCTCTCTAGTATCATCACCCGAATGCACAAGGCAATCGCCCTACCGATTTCGCTCCCCGACCACCGGTACCTCGTCTAGCTCAGCAGCCACAGCAGCGCACATTCAGCAGCAATGCTGGAGGAAACAACGCCACCACCTTCAACACTCAGACCAAGCCTCACCCCAACATGGCTTCAGTGAAGTGCTTCACCTGTGGCAACTTGGGACACTACTCCAGGAACTGCCCTCAGAATCAGGGAAACCCAGTCTCTGCCAAGTCCAATGCTAGTATGGCTAAGACTCCTGCATCTGCACCGTCTCGCCCTGCTCCCCCAGCAAGTGGAAAAAGTTCCCGTGCATCCATCAATCACTTCGGACGAGCCCGAGTGAACCATATCCAGGCTAAAACAGCCCAGGAAGCTCCTAACGTTGTGATGGATACGTTTTCTGTTAACTCGACGCCCGCAATTGTTCTGTTTGATTCCGGAGCTTCACATACCTTCATATCGCAAGATTTTGTGCAAAGAAATGGTTGGGAAACCCACAACCTAAGAGTACCTTTGGTCGTACATTCCCCTAGTCGGGATATAAGGGCAACTAAACTATGCCCGAAAGTCTGTGTGGAAATTGGAGAAGTTAGATTCCAGGCTAACCTCATAGTCTTAGACTCCTAGAGCCTAGACCTAATCCTTGGAATGGACTGGTTGTCTAAGTACAAAGGACAGATAAACTGTGTCGAAAGAACAATCGTTCTGCAAAATCCACAAGGGATACGAGTACAGTTTACCTCGTCTACAACTTCGGGAAAACAAGTCTTCGTTCACAGTCTGCAAGCAATGCCTTTGGAAACAGTACTAGTAGTCAACGAGTACCCCAACGTGTTTTCGGAAGATCTACCAGGCATGCCTCCGGATTGAGAAATTGAGTTCTCCATTGAACTTGCCCCTGGAACAGCACCTATTGCCAATAGACCATACAGAATGGCAGCCAACGAGTTGGCGGAAGTAAAGAGACAAATTGAAGAGCTCCAAGAGAAGGGATATGTGCGCCCCCAGCACCTCTCCATGGGGAGCACCCGTGCTGTTGGTTAAGAAAAAGGATGGTTCTGAGCGCATGGTTGTGGATTACCGAGCTCTGAACGAAGTTACCATAAAGAATAAGTATCCTCTTCCACGGATAGATGATCTGTTTGACCAGTTGGAAGGAGCCAAAGTTTTCTCCAAGATTGATCTGAGATTAGGATACCACCAGCTGAAGATCAGACCAGAAGATATACTCAAGACTGCCTTCTCAATGCCGAATATGGCCTGTATGAGTACACTGTCATGTCCTTCGGACTCACCAACGCACTAGCTTACTTCATGAACCTCATGAACAAGATCTTTATAGTATACCTCAACAAGTTCGTGGTTGTCTTCATCGACGACATTCTGATCTACTCCAAGAACACAGAAGAACATGCTGAACACTTGAGACTGGTTCTGGGAAAGCTAAGAGAGCACCTACTCTACGCCAAATTCTCCAAGTGCGAATTCTACCTTAACCGAGTGGCTTTCCTCGATCACGTCATCTCAACCAAAGGCGTTGAAGTTGACCCCAGCAAAATAGAATCCATCGTGGCATGGAACTCGCCAAGAAGCGTGTCCGAAATCCGCAGTTTTCTGGGATTAGCTGGTTATTACCGAAGATTTATAGAAGGTTTCTCTGAGTTGGCTAAACCAATGACTGAACTGTTAAAGAAAGAAAAGAAGTTTGAATGGACCCTAGCATGCGAGCGCAGTTTCCAAGAACTCAAGAAGAGGTTGACATTTGCTCCGGTGCTAACCCTACCGGATCTACGAAAGGACTTTGAGATCTTCTGTGATGCATCCTGACAAGGACTAGGTTGCGTCCTGATGCAGGATCAAAAGGTAGTTGCTTACGCTTCCAGGCAGCTCCGACCGCATGAAGCCAACTACTTGACTCACGACTTGGAACTCGCCGCAGTAGTTCACGCTCTCAAGATATGGCGTCATTATCTGATTGGCAACAGATGTGAAGTCTACACTGATCATAAGAGCCTGAAGTGCATTTTCACCCAGAACGAGTTAAACATGAGGCAAAGACGATGGTTGGAGTTAATCAAGGATTACAATCTCGGAATCCACTACCACCCGGGCAAGGCCAACGTGGTCACCGATGCCCTGAGCCGAAAGACTTACTGCAATGCGGCTCATGTCATATCAAAACAAGAGCAGTTGAACAGTGATCTATCAAAGCAAGGAGTGATCCTGATACCTGTAGGCACCCTGGCCAGTTTAACTGTGCAGCCTACCCTAGAGGCTCAAATCAGAGAAGCCCAGCTGCAGGATGAAGGAATCAAGAATCTCAAGGCGAAGGTTCTGAAGAAAGAAGTCAACAGTTTCACAGTAGATGACAAGGGAACCGTCTGGTTCGGTCCGCGCATCTATGTACCTGCACAAAAGGAATTAAGAGATCTCATTCTACGAGAAGCTCACGAATCCACTTACTCCATCCACCCTGAAAGTACAAAGATGTATCAAGATATTAAGGAGTACTTCTGGTGGTCAGGCATGAAACGAGATGTGGTAGCATATGTGGCCTTGTGCAACATATGCCAGAGAGTTAAAGCAGAGCATCAAAAGCCTACTGGTCTCCTACAGCCGCTTAAAATTCCTGAATGGAAGTGGAAAGAAATCGGCATGGATTTTATTATCGATTTACCCAAGACCCCCAACGGCTATGACTCCATATGGGTCATTGTGGATCGCCTCACCAAAGCTGCCCATTTTGTGCCAGTCAAGACCATATACAACAGAAAGAAATTGGTAGACTTATACATGACACAAGTTGTTTGCCGATATGCATGTCCAAAGAAAATAGTGTTTGATAGGGGAACTCAGTTCACCTTCCGATTCTGGCACCAACTCCATGAAGCCTTGGGCACCAATCTGAATTTCAACACAGCCTATCACCCGCAGACAGATGGTCAGACAGAGCAAGTCAACCAGATTCTAGAAGATATGCTGAGGGCATGTGCGATTGACTTCGAAGGCACTTGGGATCGTTGTCTCCCCTATGCTGAATTCTCGTACAACAACAGCTACCAATCCAGCATTCAAATGGCCCCAAACGAAGCACTGTTTGGACGCAAGTGCCGTACCCCTCTCTGTTGGATAGATGTCGGAGAGAAACAGTTGTTTGGTCCGGAAGTACTTAAAACCACTGAAGAACAAGTTAAGATCATCCAGGAACGACTGAAGATCGCGCAAACCCGACAAAAGAGCTACGCAGACAATCGCAGGAGAGATCTCGAGTTCGAGGAAGGCGACCATGTATACCTGCGAGTGTCTCCTCTCCGTGGTTTCAAGAGATTTGGGATGTCCGGCAAGTTGGCACCCTGTTACATCGGACCGTACCAGATCACCGCCAGACGTGGCGAAGTGGCCTACCAACTTGAACTGCCGGAAGGATTGGCCGATGTACACAACATGTTCCATGTGTCACAACTGAAGAAATGCCTCCGCATGCCAGAGGAACAAGTGCCCCTTGAAGCCGTGGATCTGCAAAAGAACCTGACCTACAAGGAACACCCAGTCCGAATACTCGAAGAAGCTGAACGACAGACCCGCCGAAAGTCGATCAAGTTCTACAAGGTTCAGTGGAGCAACCACTCAGGAGATGAAGCAACCTGGGAATGCGAAGATCATCTCCGCGCGGAGTTTCTGGAGCTGCTCCCTTAGGTTCGAAATCTCGGGGTCGAGATTCTTGTTAGGGGAGTTGGTTTGTAACGCCCTAGCGTTTAGGCGTAAAATTAAATTAAAAAAAACCATAATTGTGAAAAATCGAGTTTCCTTTTGTCCTTGTGCCGTGTGCCGAGATCTCGTTTTCCTCTCGTTGGATCGATTTCGCATTCGATGATTACCCTCTCTCTCACTCCTGAGTTCCGATTCTGTGAAAATAAACCGGCGATCGACTCTCTCTCTCTCTCCAGCAAATCAATTCCAAAAATGTACTCCAGAGTCCTCGAACCCCAATTAATCTTTGTGAATATAATTCCCCCTTCCTTCCAAATAATCCACAAAATACCAAAGTCAATACCTAATCTGTCCCTTCAAATAAATCCAAAGTAAATGTATCTCCCTGAATCTGGAAAATGGGAAATCTTCTGTTCATTTGGGCCAAATTCCCTCGGCCCAACTCCTGTGAATCTCCTCTCCCAACAACGCCACGCGTCGTTTGCAGCGCCGGTGCCCGACGAAAAACGAAGAAATCGCTATTCATCTCACGAGCGTTTTTCCTCTTTCTTCTCTCTCGGCCGAATGCCCGCGTCGTCGCCAAGTTTCAAACTCCACGCCGCGCCTTGGATCCCCTCTCTCCCATCCGCGCTCAGTCCGCCGTGGCCGACCACCCAGCTCCCGCCGCCGTTAGCCCAACTGCTGTAGCTACCGTTTTGCCGCCGTGCTGCTCCAAATCTTATGCGTCGCCTTTTTCTTTTCACCCGCGTCACCTCGGACCGCCGCAAGACGATGAGCTATGGAGCCGCTCCTCTACCCCGGCTCTGCCTTAGAATAGAAGGCCATAGCCCACCTTTTCGTCCGCCAGCTCTTTTTTTTCCTTCCAAAGCCGAGCAGCGCCTAGGCCTCGTTTGCCAGTACCGCCGACAGCCGAGGACGGCAACATGACACCGCGATAGCCACCGCTTGACCCACCAGTGAGGCAGCTCTTCATTCTCCATGATGCCAACCAAACTCTCCCCGGCTATAAATACCCCCCTCCCCTCCCCTCTCGTGAAACATCCTCTCCCACTCTCCAACATCGCCACCGCCTCTAGTGAACAGCCAGCATACGGCCATCGCCCTTCTACGCTCACGTCCGAGGCGCTGGCGAGGACTCAGGGGCCTGTGGTCGCCATCGTCGGTTGCCTCTTTCTCTGCCCGCTCGTTGCCGAGGCCACGAAACGATATACGTTCGTTGCCGCCGGCGATCTTCACAGCGCCCCATTCGCCTCGTAGCCTCTCGCATCCCGTTCTCCCTTTCATCCCCTTCCCAGCGCTCGTAAGATGTTGCCGGTGCCCTATTCGGCTCAGGAGACAGAACCAGATAAGTTCACCTCCGCAGTCACCAAAATCGCCTCACATTCGCCTGTTCGCCGTCGCCCGGCGGGTACCGCCACCCACGACTCAATCTCTACCCGGGGAAAACCCTCCTAGGAACCCCGAGGATCTTCGACGTGAGGAATCGAACTCCAGTCGCCCCGTACTTAAAAATGCCCAATCTGCCTCGCCATTTCTCTCCACTGCGATTCCTCGCCGTCACCCCCTTGCGGTGAAATCCGAGCCGCTAAAACCGGCCCGCCTCAAGTCGGCAACACACGTGAAACCCCCGGAGCTCCCCGCCATCGTCCTCCTTGTTGTTCCCTTCGGTAACCCGTTCCCATCCTGAGCCCCTAGGCTGACAGCGGTCCCGCACGCCATCTAGAGCTAAGCCAGTCAGAACCCGCTCGCACCACTGCCCCTATTTGGGCCGCGGCCGCCCTAGAACGGCCCATGTCCCGGCACGGCCGGCCGACTCAGCCCCCCGCCTCGGCCAGCTGGGGGCCGCTTCGCTCTGGGCCAGCCCAATTCCTCGCCTCCTCCTGTGCACGCGCGAGACTCAGCTGGCCGACAGCTGGCCCGCCTGGGGCCTAGAGGAGAAAATCCGGAGAAAAATCATTTCCTAATTATTTCCAATATTCCAGAAAATACTTAAACATTCAAAAATCCAATATTTTCTTTCTCTCCGATCGTCCAATGACTCCGTTCTAGTTCCAGAAAATTTTCTAAAAATGAGATCTTTCCGATGGCACCCTTAGAGTTCTGTAATAGGACTATTATACTAGCCTTTTATTGTTTTTCTTCATATCGCGGTTAGTTCAGAACCGAGGAGTCTCCGGACGCGGATTTCAAAGACAAAGCTGCAGGCCTTGAGCAAGGCAAGTCACCATTGCTCATCTCGGGGACCCATAATTATGAACTAATTGTTTAATTGCCAAATCGCATGAATTAGGTTGCACTGTAAATCAAAATTCTGGCCGCAGAATCGCGAGACGACCGACGAGCACGCCGACCCATTTGCTGCATGACTTCCTTGATTGGATTGCATTCTCTTAAACATCTTGTCCACTCCCTTGACAGATCGCGTATCCGTGCCGACGGGCTGGTACTGGTGATCGCCTCTCAAGATTTAAAAAATGTCTACATTTGGTAAAATTGGGTTACGAAAATATTGGAAAACCACGACACCTGGTCGGTGCCTTATAAATAAAACGAATTGCGAAAACTGTGCGGCCGGGATCGACCAGTGGACGAGTCTCCCGCACTACAGCTAAGACCGATCCCTTGAACATCCGAACCATACAAATAGTACAACCACATGAGTGATATGGGTCAACTCCTGCTGGAGTAACCAGTCGCCCAGGGACGCCTTGCGTGCCAATGGACTGTGGATCGTGCGGGAGGCGTCGGGTTGCCTCCTGGGTTCCTGGTACAAACCATGGTCGAGACCTACCCTGTGATTGGTCGTGACCCCTTCAGTTGCCATGGGGTAACCTGGGTGGACTCCAGAAATGCCTTGTCACGAGAACCCCTAGTCGCCAGTCTTGTTCGTTCAGTCGCGAGCTAGGTGGTAGGGTAAGTCGCGTCGTGTGGGTAAAGTGTACCCCCTCTGCAGAGGTTTAAACTGTTTGAACAGCCGTGCCCGCGGTTATGGACGGATGTGAGGTGATTCCTTAGCGTAGTTTTGTTTGACAAACTGTTGCAAAGGTTGTTTGCAGATTGGGAATTCGATTTCGGAAATGGTGTTGATGTTGTCAGAGGACAGCCGGGTTGTGGGCCCGTTGATGCTGATCAGCTAGGAGCTGATCCCCGAGCCAACTCTTTAGAGTTTGTGCCAATTTAAGGATTGATATAAATCACTCTAGTCCAGGGCGAAACCGCAGCTCACCCCGATGTTTGAGAAGCATGCACTTAGTCTATTCGAAAGAATTTCAAATGAAACGAACTATAAAATAACCAGCCATCCTTTGAAAGCTTGCATTAACCACCTAAGTTCCCATGACTTGTTGAGTAACGCTAGTACTCACCTTGCTCTAAATATATATGTATCTATCCCCCCAGAGCTGGAAGACGAGCTGATCCAACTGTCGAGGAGTTCTTCCAGGAGCAGGCTGGCTTTGAGGAGTTTTTAGGGTTTCGGCTTAGTTCCCGAGTCGCGTTTGTGGCTTTGGGCTAGTTTCGCATTTCTACTCTTTTGCTATTGCATCGTTGTGAACTCGGGGTATGTCGGCAGTTTCCAAAACTTGGATGTAAGAAAAAAAATATGTCTATTTAATAAAGAACAAGTGGTGCCATGATGGTTATTATCGCTGTTGTGCCAGTACAAAATTCCTGGGGACTAGTACAGGTTTGAGTCAATGCGCGATCCGAAACTCATCCTTCACGGAAGATCAGTTGGGCGTGACAACAAGCCTGCGGCGCCTGATCCGTTGTTTCAAGCCCACTGACAACCGGATCCGTCACTCCTGAGCTCAAGGGAGCCGCGGACAAAAACAACCTGCCTAGCGAGGCCCACCGAGTCCATGGCGGCTGACTGAGTGAAAACGATACGGTGGAGTAGGGGAGTGGTCAAGGTGGTGGGCGCCATGGCTACAGGTGTAGACGACGTCGTGTCACACCCTGATTTTCTCAGAAATTAATTTATTAATAATAAATTCTAGCAATTATATTCAAAGTGCAAGCATTAATAGTAAATAAATATGGAAATAAAAGCTTAATAAAATCATGTTGATATTTTTAATAAATTCCATGCTAAATACTTGATTTT